>JAJAGP010005211.1:0-36291 GCA_025084515.1 Ancistrus triradiatus
TCTCTCTCTCTCTCTCTCTCTCTCTCTCTCTCTCTGTCTCTCTGTCTGTCTCTCTGTCTTCCCTCACAATGATAGAAATACCTGTAAAAATGTAGGAATATTGAAACAATGTTTACAAGGTCAATGGAAAGAACTTATAAGTATAGTAATACAAACCTGATTTTGTGTGTGTGTGTGTGTGTGTAGGTGGCGCCTCAACGGATGGCGACTGCGTGTTTGAGGGAGATTATGCCATACCTCCTCTCCCGGTGACTGAGGGCATGCAGCACATCCGAATCATGGAAGGAGTGTCTCGTTCCCTGCCCTCCTCACCCCTCCTCTCTCACCAGGCCCTCAGCATGAGACTCCAGCCGCTTAAGAGGCTCCCGGGTAAGTGCACGTTGCTCACCGCTCCCTGTACGCGTTACTTTAGCACGGCGTTAAATCTCCCGGGTCTGTTCGCGGCTGGTGTCAGACTGCACCATAACGTACGCTCTAAGGTTACGTGAGGACATTCCTCTGCTATAATTCTCTGTACCATGTGACTCGTACAGTCCGTGACTCGCTTCATTCTGCAGCGCCATCGGTGGCCACCAGGATGCGCTCCTACATAGCACTCTCTCTCTCACACACACATACTCACTCACTCTGCTCGCAACCGATCCCTCCGTTCATTTGTTTACTGTTAATTCATTTTCTTTCCTTCTTTCTTTTCCATCCTGCAGAGAGTTTTGGGAAAGAAGGTGTTCCTAAAGGGTCATGAACGTGGTGGAGGGTGGGGTTTGCTGGTTTTTAAAATTCTAGTTTCTACCTTTTTTTAAAAAAAAACACTGCAATGTTCTGATTGTTGTGATAAACAGGGGTTAGCTTCTATAATTGACTATAATGCTTGAGGAGATACAGAGCAGGGAATATAAGACTGTCCTCAGTACACAGTCTCCATATCCTCATTGTGTTAGTTTATTTTATATATTTATAGTGTTATATTCTGTTGCTTGTTTATTATATTTTTATTGTATTACTGTACTGTGCAAATGCCTTAGGCCACCGATAGATTAGTTGTTATTCTTACAGACCTACAGTTTATGTCGTTGTTTATTCGAAAAACGCTGTTCCATCACCTTTTCTGCATTTTGGATTTGCGATATTCTTACTTTTCCACCTGGTCCTATCATAAAACTCTTTTTGCAATATTTGGGTTTTTTTTTCCAGTTCTGGACTTTTTCCATTTAGGTTTTTCATTGCGCATTTTCAAAATTCGAAAAATTTGGTGGATGGAACACCATATTCCATAAATACACTTATGCTACATTATACACTGCCTGGCCAAAAAAGGGTCTCACACTAATATTTGGTCGGGCCGCCTTTAGCTTTGATTACAGCACGCATTCGCTGTGGCATCGTCTCCACAAGCTTCTGTGATGTCACAACATTTATTTCTGTCCAGAGCTGCATTCATTTTCCCCCCCAAGATCTTGTACTGATGATGGGAGATTTGTTCCACTACCCAAAGTCTCCTCCAGCACATCCCAAAGATTCTCAATGGGGTTCAGCTCTGGACTCTGTGGTGGACAATCCATGTGTGATAATGATGGCTCATGCTCCCTGAACCACTCTCTCACAATCTGACCCTTCTGAAACAGAGGAACATCTTTTCCACGACCACAGGATGTGTCTTTCCACATGGTTGTTTAACAAATGAGAAGCTCCTCACTGCATCAGTTAGGCTTAAAGAACTATGTTGAAGCTGAAACATCATCACCCATGCAGGAATTATCCGATAGGAGACTCTTTTTAAACTATTTGACAGTTTGCTTAGTTAAATTCAGGTGGTGACCTTTTTTTTGGCCAGGCGGTGTATGTTAGGGTGACTACAGACAAACATGTACCCTGTACAATGAACCAGTGAATTGCAGGGCTGGGTAGGGTTCAGTGTTGCAGTGCCCCCTCCCATTTTTTGGAACTATACTGGAGTTAAGGAATGTTGTTTTTTGGAAGAAAAAAAATGTCCTTACGGCTGTGGTGATGAAGCAATTTGGTCTTTGGTCTCGTTGCTGTTCAGTTGGGTTAAGATCTGTTTAT
Source organism: Ancistrus triradiatus (assembly GCA_025084515.1). NCBI lineage: Eukaryota > Metazoa > Chordata > Actinopteri > Siluriformes > Loricariidae > Ancistrus > Ancistrus triradiatus. The sequence continues at coordinate 2,062 of JAJAGP010005211.1, forward strand.
TGTGAAAGGCCTTAGTACTTGAGGCCTTTTCACACCAAGTCCAAAATTTATTTTATTTTATTTTTTTTTGTCTAAACACTTTCAAAACTTTGCTTTCTGGAATTTTTCTTCCCTTAATTTGACACTGTGATTTCACCGTGTCCTTTTCACATTGTCAACTTAACAAAATCAAGACACAAGTGAAGATCAGTGCAGGAAGCTCTAGTTTTTTTTGTTTTTTGTGATCATGATCAGACTAGAATGCACTTAGATAAACAAGAAAATGGTTCCATCCAGTCACTGTGAGCTTTATCCCCATCATTCTCCAGTCTTTCAGTTATATTCCACCAGATCTTTTCTTTGATATCCATGTTTTATAGTCAGCATGTGGCTTGTCCTTTAAGCTCTTGTGCTCTGCTACTAGCAGGATGAGCTGTTCTGCCCGACAACCGAGCTCTGATTGGTCAGCCTGATTTTAATGCATCCCAACGCAGAAATTAGAACCGGCTCTGATTAAAAATGTAATTTAATTGACCTTGAATAGGAAGTCATCAGGAACCGGATTCACAAAAGTGTCTTAAGAAAGAAAATCTTCTTAAATTTGAGCTTTTTTTTTCTTAACTTCAAATAACTTTTTTGCTAAAACATTATGTTCTTAATACTTTCTTAACCTTACAATAGTCTCACACTTGTCTTGAGTTGACAAGGTAAGGGTCTAGTAAACTTTAAACAGTTTAGTTACTGGAAATAACACCTACATACTTTCAACACAAAAGTTTAAAAGCCTGTTGACTGAAGGTCAGAATTATTGTATTTTCCAAGAAGGATTTTTTTTATCACCTGTATCTATATTTACAGCATTTAACAGACACTCTTACTTGGAGCGACTTACAGCTGGTACAATCTTACAATCCAAGCAATTGTGGGTTAAGGGTCTTGCTCAAGGACCCAACTGTGGCAGCTTGGCAGAGGTGGGATTTGAACCCTGGACCTTGTGGTCCATAGTCCAGTACCTTAGCCGCTAGGCTACCACAGTTCTATTTCTTGTGTGCTAAATTTTCTGAACACTTGATGGTTTTCTTCCATTTTGCTGTCATCTGAGCGAATTAAACTAAATACAAATTCAGAAGGTGTCTCGCAGCGTATATTGTAAGCTGTAAAATAAGAAAGAAAACAATCAAGATCTTTTTAAAGAGACTCTTAAGGAAATAATTGAGATTAGCTTAAGATAATATTTGAGAACTGCTTAAGGTTTTAAGGTGAGAACTGCATTTATGAACATTCTTTTGAACTTGGTGTTTGTCTTAAAATCTTCCACAACTTTTTTTTGTTAAAGCCTCCATGAATCCGGTCCCAGATCCTAACTTATCAGCCATCTTTTTTATTCATTTGCAGTGACTCTCTTCCTCTAAGGAGACAAGTCGGCTGCCAAACAGTATTTGCATTTAGTCGTTTAGCAGACGCTCTTATCCAGAGCAACTTACAACGGATACAATCTTACAATCCACACAACTCTAACGTAAGAACCATGCTCAATGAACCAACAGTGGCAGCTTGGCAGAGGTGGGATTTGAATTTTGGACCTTAGTCCAGTATCTTAACCGCTATGCCACCACAGTCCAAAAAGAATATTATCTCCTATATTAAATATTCAGGAGAGAGTGTGTGCTTGTGCCCACACTGAATGCTTGGTCACAGTGGATTTGATAGTAGGATCTTAGGATAAGAAATTGTGTGCCTTCGACCACATGGTGGCTGAAAATGATAAGGTTACAAAAAATGCACTTTTCCCCCATTTCTATTCGCTTTTGATTATTTGAGTCGTATATGGTTTACATTTATTAATTGATTATGCCGATCGCCGATCACCTTTCGGCACGATCAGCCGATAGCTAATACCGATCGAGGGCGGGGCTGGATGCCACTTTCAGGGCAATCATGACAAACATGGGCGGCGCCCGAAACCTTGTACTTCCATACTGAAAGTACTTTCCATATGAAAGCAATAGAGGAGAGCAAGGTTCTGAGCATACTGCACACTCGCATACTGAAAGAGCATACAGCAGGGCATACTGGGTGGAATCTAGTATGTACTGGTTAAGTATAATTTCAGATGCAGCCGTGGTCTTAACTGGTTTAATACCATTTATAACGAGCTATCCACATACACAGCTGAATAAAATATGGAGTTTTATCAGCTGTTTTACTCCCCTTAGTGAAAAGTTAGTATGTATTTCCATCTTGCGTTTCAGCTAGGAACTACAGGGACCTGTGACCAAGAAACGCTGGATGGAAATGCAGAAATGGGGTTAATATAGGGCTGCAGCAAGTTACCTCAGAGGAATATCAATTGATCGCGTGTTTGGGTTGAAAATCAGCTGATAACAATGTTAAGGACCCAAAGTGGCTACTTGGTGGCAGTGAGATTTTTTGAACCCAAAGTACAGGCAGTAGTCACAAGGTCCTACACAATGTAGTGCGAAAACACAGCACTTTTTCTGGAAAGCGAATGTGGTACAGAGAAAGAAGGCCATGTGAGGGTGTGTCAGATTGACTGTAGCTCGGGATCAAAACGCAGCGTGTGGAAATCGAAGGACTGCATCACTTCTACCAGATTCAGACAGCTGAGGAAGACGGCGTGGTGCGCACCAGTGGGCAGGTCAGCTCCGTCTCAGAGAAGTCCTTGACTCGGGGTTTCAGAATGATCTAGGCTGGTTCAATCGGAAAAGCACAGCAGAAAATTGTTACAGTGGACGAATATGCGACATGCTGCATGGCCAAAAGTTTGTAGATGCCCAAACAATGCATTTTGGAGTCCAGTATGAGTTCAGCAGTTCTGGAACTTAACACCTTAGTCATTCAATGTATTTTCTTTATTTTTATTGTTTTCTACAATTTATATTGAAGACATCAAAACTATGAACACGTATGGAGTTGTGTAGTAAACTAAAAAGTGTTAAACGAACCACAATATGTTTGATACTTCAGATTTTTCAAAGTAGCCACCTTTTGTTTTGATGGCAGCTTTGCAGACTCTTGACATTCTCTCAAATCAGCTTTAAGGTCATCACCTGGAAAGGGTTTCAATTAACAGGTGAGCACTGTCAAGAGCTAACCTGAGGACTTGCAAGCCTTCTTAATGTGTTTGTGACCATCAGCTTTGTTGTGTAGAGGTACGGTTAAAACACAGAATATAAAGTATAAAACTTATCCTGGTTTGTTTAACCCTTTTGTGTTTACTACATGGTTCCATATGTGTTCCCTCGTAGTTTTGACGTCTTCAATATTCATTTACAATGTAGAAAACATTCAAACATAAGGAAAAACACTGGGTGAGAAGCTGTGTCCAAACTTTTGACCGATACTGTACACACACACTCATTTGCTCATTGGTCTTCACACGCATATGAACTTGAGTGACATCCCATTCTTAATCCATAGGGTTTACTATGATGTCAGCCCACCCTTTCCAGCTATAACAGCTTCAACTCTTCTGGGAAGGCTTTCCACAAGGTTTAGGACTGTGTTTATTTGAATGTTTGACTATTCTTCCAGAAGGGCATTTTTGAGGTCAGACCCTGATGTTGGATTAGAAAGCCTCGCTCGCGGTCTCCGCCATAAGTCATCCCAAAGGTGTTCTATCGGGTTGAGGTCAGGACTCTGTGCAAGCCGGTCAGGTTTTTCCACACCACGTTTGCTCATCCATGTCTTTATGGACCTTGCTTTGTGCTCTGGTGCCCAGTCATGTTGGAACAGGAAGGGGCCGTCCTCAAACTTTTCCCACAAATTTGGAAGCATGAAATTGTCCAAAATCTCGTGGTATGCTAAAGCATTCAGGGTTCGTTTCACTGGAACTGTGGGGACTAGCCCAGCTCCTGAAAAACAACCCCACACCATAATCCCCCTCCACCAAACTTTACACTTGGCACCATGGTAGTCAGACGAGTAACCTGTGGCCTGGAAGTGATTGAAAACACCTGAATTAAATTATTTGGATGGGTGATGATATTTTGGTAATATATATGCATGTATATATACAAAAACGGAGCAGTCAAGGCTATTAATAGCAGTACCTCCACTGTTCTAGGAACGCTTTCCTCTGCATTTAGGGGATTCTATGAGAGACATTAGTAAGATCAGGGCAACTGTTGTTGGGTGATTAAACGTGGCTCAGTTTGATGTTTTCATTCATTCCAGTGGGCTCACGCGGAGTTACACAAATGGACAGGGTTCCATAACCGCACCACTCTTCATGTTACGTTATCGTGGTCAGGTCAGGTTGGCTCTTATCATTGTGAAATAGGAACGCGACTTCACGTTTTTAAAATGTGGTTAGTCATTGACGTTTTAGCTTCAAGTCTCCCTTCACTAAACTAAGGGGGTTTCAGCCAGACCATGACATTGCAGCATTAGACCACTGTACCTACTCCACCAGCTGTAGCCAAGCATCTGCTACACAAATGTCACACCAGATTCATCAGTCAGGTTGCCAGATGGTGAAGCAGCAAGAGTGGGACAGTGGGGGCTCGGGTGGTTAAGGTGCTGAACTGTTGAACAGAAGGTTGAGGGGGGGTGTTCAAAGTCCCAGCCCCACCCAGCGTTAAACAGTTGGGTCCTTGAGCAAGGTCCTTAGCCCTCAGTGGTTTGAGGGCAGGCATTCTACCTTGTTTGGGGGTGTTGGCCATGGCCCCTTTCCTGGAATCAGTGGGCTCAGGCAGAGTGGACAGGGCACCACCAGTCACATGTACCATTACAGTTGATTCCGTTGTATCGCGAGCACAGCCCAGGTGTTTGAACCTAGGACCTCAAACTGCTGTTTCCAGCAGCTGACTTGTATCTCCAAACTGAACCTGGATCTTTAGAAGGGGAGTTTCTATATACTTTTGACCTTGTTTTTAGGTGTATACCATCCAGGGAACAACCTGGTTTACAATCTTAGTGCTTGAGTATGTTGGGTTTCTGTCATCATACCCTCCCCCATGAGCACCAACTAACGTTCCCATGGCAACCGTACCGTTGTTGTCCATATGTAGCTCATCCTCACCCACACAGCTTTCATCCCTCTCTCTCTCTCTCTCTCTCTCTCTCTCTCTCTCCATTAAACACTTCCTGGCTCACGTGTTTCTTCTCTTACGAGTCCTTACACTCCCGCCCTCTTCCTCACTCTTCTTCTGCCTGTAAATAGCCTTCGTTTTTGGGCGGTCGGTGGAGCCGGAGAGGTGGGGAAGTATTGGAGGCACGATTGCCGCCTCACTTCCTGTCCCAGGTGGCCACAGTGACTGCCACCTGATCCCTCTGTATCACGCACTCCCTCCATCTCTATCTCTCTCTGATTGGCTTGCGACTTCTCCCACACATCTCCAGCACAAGTCGTTCCTCACACGCGTCTCCAGTCGCCGAATGTTCTCCTGTATGGAGTGTGGATGTCTATCCACACTAAGGGAAGCTAGGAGAGATCGGGGGTTTGAGTTTCCGGCTGAAGAGTCGGTGAGACTTTTGCTTTGGCTTAACGTTACTCTTTGATGAGTGTTGGTGTTGGTGACGTGCTGCGGGGATCAGGTGTCCTTCCAGATTGTACCATGTAGTCCAAGCTGTAACTAAAGGACAGTGTTGTGTGACTTTACAGTTGCTGAATTGATGGGCTTTGACATGATGTGATCCTGAGTGTGGTTTTGCAGTGTTTTGTATAATTCAGCTGCTGCAGTGCTGGCTCGTGTGTCCATTTACATGTTTTTTTTTACCTTCACAACCTTGACTAGCATCATCTTGGTGAATATCAGGAGTAGTATTAAGATCCTACTGCAAACTGAACTTATGACGTGATTATGAAATGGGCCCACACACTCTGATTAGAAGTATACGATAAAGTAAATTTACACTGGATAGGTAAAGTTTTGTGGACACCCAACAATGATATCCAAAAACGTGGGTATTAGTTTGGAGTTTGTTGCTCTGCTAGAGTTTTCAGCCTTCTGAGAAGCTTTCCAGTAGATTTTGGAACATGACTGTGTGGTTGGGCACTGATATTGTACAGTAAGACGTTAGGTAAATACTGTTAGCTTTCTGGTTTATCCCAAATGTGTCTGTTGGAGCTAAGATCAGGAATCGTGAAAGTGGACAAACCATTTCTTTATGGAATTGTTTTAGGAGGCAAAGTAGAAACTGTCTTGTTTGAGGTGACACCTAGAAAATTATCACATTGAGAGTCAACGAGGTGTTCAGTACAGCCCATTCTACTACCACTGTTTGTTTATGTTGATGTTATGGACCTGTTGGCAGTGAGTGAGGCTGAAATAACAGGTGTCTACTAGGCCTGGGAGGGATAGCGGCACTGAAGTGATACCAGTATGACGCTGTTCCGTGATATGGATTTTTCCATACAGTGGATACCGCGATAAACCCAGAACCAGTGAAACCAGTGATGGCCCCATCCACATATTTCCCCATCAGGAATTATGTAAATTGAATGAATCTGTTCCAGACCCCCAGAAAATCCACACTGTATAAGGCATTATATGCATTAATGGAGTTGTATTGTAGAGCAGTTCCCTGATTTTAATGGGGATATGTTCAATAAATCCATCATAAGTGGCATGTATCATGACCTGAGGAGTTTAACGAGTGTTTAATAGAGCGGTCTATAGTGCATCATAGCAGAGATATGGAAAGGATACTATGATAAGTAATGTTTAAAACACTTGCATTAACCTACAGTTGATTAACACAAAGCTTATTTTGTAATAGTGCTGAAAAATCTCATGTAATTTAATGAGTAACGTATTGAAAGCGAAAATTAAAAGCAAAACACTTACTCTATTGATGAACTCTAGTACTTGACTACCTGAGGTCTCCAACTTATCAGTTCTGCATGGTATATAAAGTTGCTTTATGGATATGTTGTAAAGAAAAGCTAAAATGAAAATTCATTCATTCATGTTTAGGGTTTTTTTGTTATTGGGTTTATGTTATTTCAGCTAATTTTATTAGTATTAGTTTTGTTTGACTTCACTTTGTTTGAATTTTGGAGTATATACTCCAAATGTGGTCGGCAAAAGTTAGTTTGAGCTCTTTTACAAAGCTTTAAGGAATCTGGATTTATGAATAGCTTCTACACTTTCTCCATTCTGTTCCTTCGACCAAAGGCTGTATTACACAACCAGGTGAAAGTTAAAAATAAAATCATTGAATTCCTAATACAGACTTCGAAAAACCTTCACGTCTTGAGGTGCTTTCTCAGTTACGCTGCCCTAACGTGTTTGTTTTAAGCAACGCTTTGCTTTCTGCTAGCTTCTGCTCTCTGTGGGTTGTGAAGTGTGTGAAGTGATGAGTTAAGAGTAGGAGGCGGCTGTGTGGCGTTCTTCATGCAAACCCCGTGGTGTGGGAGGCAAAATGTAGCACAGTGCTCATGCTTATATAACAACTTGACACTATCCTTGATTGCTCCATCAGCGGGACTTCGTCAGCAAGGCTAATTTAGCTATATCATGTTCCTGCCCGCTAACTAGATCATCCCTGGCGCAGAGGGAACAGCGAGCATCCTGGGAGGGCGAGGGTTAACAAGTTTTACAATACACACGAAGCCAACCAGTTCCTGTAACATCTTAAAAACATTTGGAGAGTGCTAACTGCGTTATTCCGCGTACAGAGGCGCAGCGATGCTAGTAATAGGCTAACATCAGTCTAATCTACGTAGAAGAGGCAGAGGCTGAGGAAGCGTCTCGTACAGAAAGCAAATAAGACCTGGGAAATAATAATATACAAAGGCAATTTGTCTTTGTAATAACTTTGTCTCCTTTTTTTAATCCTCTATTACTTTGGCAGGGTTCAAGTAGGGTCCTTGAGTGTATTATTGCTAGTATACCACAGGTCTGTTATCAGTGTTGTTCAAATGTTTTTATTTTATTTTTTTAAGATGAAGAGAGCAGAAAAAGATTTGTTTAACAACATTCCGCAAGGTGAAATAGCTCCATTCTGTCAGGCACCCTGCTGCTAAAACATCATCAAACTATGGCCCTCAGTCATAATAGTCGAGGAACATCATTTCCTTGTTTATACAGACAGTAAACACAGTTGTATGGAATTGATAGGTTTTAGTGTATTAAAAAGAAAGTTTATTTAAATTCAGCAAATAAAATGGGTCCGATTTATAAGACAGGCTGTAATTAAGACGCATTATTCTGTCAACAGAAGACAGTACGAGTTAACAAAAGTCTAGAATCCCGTTATAACTTCTGTTACTTGACTCATGATTCTATATTTGCAAGCTATTCATGTTAATATTATCAGTCATAAATGTAAAGGGGAGTTATACAGCATCAGCAGCTTCGTTGGAGCTGGACTTTACATTTACAGCATTTAGCTTATCCAGAGCGACTTGCAATTGGTACAATATTCAATCCAAGCAATTGGAAGAGGGTCTTGCTCAAGGACCCAACAGTGGCAGCTTGGCAGAGGTGGGATTTGAACCCTGAACCTTCTGGTCCAGAGTCCAGTACCTTAACCGCTAGGCTACCACAGTCCCAGCCTTCCCGGACTTAACACACACACGAATGAACCTCCAATGAGCAGTGGATGGAGTTTGATGAAAGGGAGTTTACACCAGCAAATGATGTCTTTGTGAGTGTTGTGAAGAAAATATGAAAGAACGGAGCTGACAGAACGAGCAAAGCTGCTGGTTTTGAATATTTCAAACAATTGAATAAATGAAACTATTTCTCGGCCTTCCCAGTTCGTCCATATTCTCGCTTGTAAGGGTGAAAAACCTCGGCTCGTTGGAAATCAGGCTAGTCATTGATAGCTTCATCCTCCAAACTTAAATCGAAAAAATGTTTTTAAAGCCAGTAGATTTTATAAACTCATTGTAATTCAGTTCGGTGGTCTTTTACTCGTACAATTATAACATTACTGCTTTATGCCTGCCATTGTTGCTATGCTACCTGCCTATGAGCTATATGATTTTAACAAGCGTGGTGTCTAGAGAAAGAGAAACACAGCATTCCAGCATAAGACCCTTATCCCATTTGGTGGTGGTATCATGGATTCGACCTGTTTTGCTGCATCTGGGCCAGAATGGCTTGCCATTGTTGGAGCAATGAATTCTGAATGATTTCTGCAAATGACAGAAATCTTTCTGCAGAAGGAAAATGACAGGACTTCTGTCTATGAAGTGAACCTCAAGAGAAAGTGGGCAAGCCAGCGACCCTAAGCACACAAGTCGTTCTTCCAAAGACTGGTTAAAGAAGACTACACTTAATGTTTTTGAATAGGCAAGTCAAAGTCCCGACCTTAATCCAGTAGAGATGTTGTGGCAGAAGCTAATGTGAGGAAACCCACCAACATCCCAGAGCTGAAGCTGTTCTGTATGGAGGAATGGGCTAAAATTCCTCCAAGCCGGTGTGCAGGACTGATCAACAGCTACAGGAAACGTTTAGCTGCAGTTATTCCTGCACAAGGAGGTCACGCCATATACCGAAAGCAGTTTCCTTAATTATTCCAAGAAGTTGAATCTGTTCATCTGGACATAGATTTTGTTGGAGAAACGTTTCGTCACTCATCTAAGTGACTTCTTCAGTCGAGACAGATGAACAGATTCAACTTCTTGGATTTTCTTACCTGGATCATTGAGCATGCATCAAGACGTTTTGCTTAATTGGGTTCTCTTCGTCTCCTTTTAGCACTTGTTAAATCCTGATGATGTTTTAGGTCATAGTTATAGAGAAAATTTTAAAGAGTTTGCAAACTTTCAAGCACCACTGAATGAATAATAATATGAGCTGTAGGAATTACCAGAGAGCCTGACGAATTGCTCCTTATGGGCCATACTGCTTAAGAGGTCAGCAAGTCACGCTATAGCTAAACCATTTAGAGCTTAATATCAGGTCATTAGACTGATACAGACTTGCTCCAGACTTTCACACTTGCGTCCTGTTTAATGGATTCCAGCTCAGGGGCTCTGGACTCTCAATCCACAGATGCATGTTGAATTGTTAGGAATTGTCGGCATCTACAAATCCCTCTTTCCGCTCACAGATAGCGGTTGCATCAGGTGATAACGCACTCTGACACCTCATTAGGACTCCGGAGTAGAATCTGGGGAAGGATAAGCAGCTTCATTTTTCCTAGTGTTATCACTGCTGCCATCTGCCACCTTATCTGGACGGTAATGAAATTTCTGCAGGATGAGTGAGTTTCTAGTGGTTGTATTCGCTATGAACATGAATGTTTGCGTCTCGCACGACTGGGTGGACTTGTCGTTATTTCCAGAAAACTAAACGTAATAGTATAGAGTACCGTACGAAAGTCTTAGGCCACCACTAGATTAGATAGACTGTTGTTTTAGCAATGATATAGTGACCATATATAATTATTTATCAAGTTTTTATTAGAATACAACCAGAAAATATAGGAAATTTGTATGCAATATTAAAAAAAACTGAAAAAAAATGGAAAGCACAGATATTTTAGGGTATGGTGGCTAATACTTGGTGTGAAAACCCCTTACACTTGAGCAATAGCAGCTTCTGGCAGCTCCATCAGGATGCCAAGTTGACTCTTCTACAGTGCGAAGAAGGTTGATCAGGAATGGTCTTTTTGGAAGGGTATTAGCCAGGAAACCACTTTTTCAGAAGGGAAACAGGGTCAAAAGGCTACAATATGCTAAAGCTCACAAAGATTGGAATGAGGATCAGTGGAAAACAGTATAATGGAATGATGAATCCAAGTTTGAAATGTTTGGGTCCAGTATTTGACAATATGGTATATATGGTCATTATAGCATTGCTAAAACAACACATCTAATGGTGGCCTAAGACTTTTGCACAGTACTGTGTACTGATCGTATAACACCTTAAAGTGCTTCTTGAAACCTGCAGATAAGAGAGCAGGTTAGAGACTGTAGACTTAAAGGCACTTACAGGAAACATTTGATACTTGGAAATATAAACAACGTCCACTTGTAATTAAAATGATCAGAGAGAAACGTGTGTGATAGTCCAGAGAATATGGTACACGTTTAAAATGCATAGTCAGTGTGATAACAGCCATGTGTTTTACTCTGCCATTTCGATTCTCATTGAACCCTGAAAAAAGCTCGTCGTTCAACTTCTGTTTTTCTCTGTTTTCCTTGTCTGTAATTGATTACTGCTAGCAGATCTGCCAAAACACTGCCCACTATGCTGTCCACATGGAAAGCATAAAAGCTTCTGGGTTTTGGCTGCATGATGTGTGGGGATTGAATTGAGTTCTGAAACTATTCTGGGCTGTCCTTGCCAAAATAACATGCCCTGCATTCTCTTAAATGCTGACTTCAAGCTCTGTGCTCTGACCATTATATGTGTTGGATATAAATACAGTCCTGCATTCCTACATGCATGTGAATAGAAGTAGGTTTCCTTACTGCTGTAATGTTGGTACAGTGATGGAGATGGTGGGTGGTAAAGTATGTCAACCTCCTTCCCCAAAAAAGCGAGGTTTTTTTTTAGGCATTACAGTCGACATCCCAGGATTGTCCTCGGTGTGCACTCAAATTATATTCCCCGTGTCTCCACCTTACATTCTGTCCACCCATCCAACTCCCTCGTTCTGTCTGTCTGTTATGTTTAGTTCATGAGACGCTCCATATTGTAAAACTACATGTCATATCTGAAACGTAGTTCATACCAATACAGTTCTATTTGTGGAGTCGTACAGTGGGGGGCAAAAAAAGTATTTAGTCAGCCACTGATTGTGCAAGTTCTTCTACTTAGAAAGATGAGAGAGGTCTGTAATTTTCATCATAGCTACACTTCATCTATGAGAACAAAATGAGGAAAAAAACATCCAGGAAATCACATTGTAGGATTTTTAAAGAATTTAATTATAAATTATGGTGGAAAATAAGTATTTGGTCAATAAATTTGGTTCAACTCAATACTTTGTAGCATAACCTTTTGTTGGCAATGACAGAGGTCAAACTTTCCTGTAAGTCTCACCAGGGTTGGCACTGTAGCTGGTATTTTGGCCCATTCCTCCATGCAGATCTCCTCTAGAGCAGTGATGTTTTTGGGACCAACACAGACTTTCAAACTCCCTCCACAAATTTTCTATGGGGTTGAGGTCTGGAGACTGGCTAGGCCACTCCAGGACCTTGAAAATGCTTTTTACGGAGCCACTCCTTCCCCAGCAATGCTCCATCTTCAATGCTCTCACTGATGGAAGGAGGTTTGGCTTAAAATCTCACGATACATGGCCCGTCATTCTTCCCTTCAAACACGGATCAGTCGTCCTGTCCCCTCTGCAGAAAAAGCATGATGTTTCCACCCCCATGCTTCGTCACAGTAGGTATGGTGTTCTTGGGATGCAAACTCAGCATTCTCTTCCTCCAGTTGGGTTTTTTTTTTTACCAAAAAGTTCTATTTTGGTTTCATCTGACCACATGATATTCTTCCCCCAATCCTCTTCTGGATCATCCATATGCTCTCTGGCAAAACTTCAGATGGGCCTGGACATGGACTGGCTTAAGCAGGGGGACACGCCTTGGCACTGCAGGATCTGAGTCCCTATTGGTTGTAGTGTGTTACTGATGGTAGCCTTTGTTACTTTGGTCCCAGCTCTCTGCAGGTCATTCATCAGGTCCCTCCGTGTAGTTCTGGGATTTTTTGCTCACCGTTCTCATGATCATTTTGACCCCACGGGGATGAGATCTTGCGTGGAGCCCCAGATCGAGGAAGATGATCAATGGTCTTGTATGTCTTCCATTTTCTATACAATTGCTCCCACAGTTGATTTATTCACACCAACCTGCTTGCCTATTGTAGATTCACTCTTCCCAGGGCTGGTGCAGGTCTACAATTTTCTTCCTGGTGTCCCTTCGACAGCTCTTTGGTCTTGGCCATGGTTGAGTTTGGAGTCTGACTGTTTGAGGCTGTGGACAGGTGTCTTTTATACAGATAACGAAGTCAAAACACGGTGCCATTAATACAGGTAATGAGTGGAGGACAGAAGAAGCTTCTTAAAGAAGTTGTTACAGGTCTGTGAGATACAGTATAGTTTTAAGTGGTATTTGTGAATGTAACTCTGTATTGTAGTGCTTTATAAAGGTTTGATAAAGTAATCCCATGCCCATGTGGTTCTATCAGCTATTGATGAATGACGGTTCTTGATGCAATGCCGTCAGAGGGATCAGAGATGGGCCTCTTCAGTTTAGGCTTGTGCCCTTATATTTTAAACACTGAGATTCCTCCAGATTCCTTGAATTGTTTAATGATGATATGCACTATAGAAGAAGAAACATGTAAATCCCTTCCGATATTTATTTGAGGAACATTGTTTTTAAAAAGTCATTAATTTTCTCACACATGTTGATCGCCTGCCCATCTTTAGCCCTCAAAGACTGCTTTGTGTATTGTGGATACTGCTTTTGTACCGAATCATGAATATAATCACCTGTTTAAAATCATGTAATTGTTCAATTTTTTCACCTCATTACTAGACCTAAATGCCCCCAGGTCCAGGGTTCAAATCCCACCTCTGCCAAGCTGCCACTGTTGGGTCCTTGAGCAAGGCCCTTAACCCACAACTGCTTGGATTGTAAGATTGTATCAAAATGTCCCTTTGGATAAGGGCGTCTGCTAAATGCTGTAAATGTAAATGTAGAACATAATGTGGACGTTAAACTGTCCATATCTGTACTGAGTTTGATCTTGCTCTGGCTCTCAATCGCAGAACAGTGAGTGTATCTTCTTGGACTCTGTAGTTCTTTCCTTACTGTTTGTCCTTATGCATTTCTACAGTCACTGTCAGCCTGATGCATGTTGATGTTTGTCTTTGAGGGTAGAGCTAATCTGTTAGCTGTTTGAGCTAAGGCATTGTACATAAAACTGCACTCCAGTTCTCTGTTCAGATCTTCGGCATGTTCACTGTCTCTTTGGTGAGGGGATTCATTCGTTTGGCAGTTAATGTCGCAGACATCTGCGATTCATTGCTCATGTTTGATCACTCTGCATCATTCATACCCAAGAATAACCAGCCACCTCCACTAATGGTAGCTCTGGGCTTTTCCGCTCTTCAGTTCTTCCTCCAGTTTCACACCTTATTTATTAAGACCCAGCTTCTTTAGGAACACTGGCCTAAACCATCTGAGCATTGCTGCGTTTTGGATTCAGACAGACAGATGGAGCAATCGTCATCTAGTCTAGGTGAAAAAACCCGGCCCGTTGTGGATATATAAATATATTCGCTTGAATTGGCTTCGTTTCTTCCAGCAGTACAAAATGTTGTGATGCAGTTCTGAGCTTACCATGGATTTCTCACTGTGTACTTTCTCACACTCTCGCTATTGTTTAGTTTTCCACTCAGACCCTAAACACTGCCACTTGCTTCTCGTCTTGTTTCTTTTCTTTATTTTTTTATTGTGTATCATGGTTTTTGTCCCTCCCTGTAATTCAGCTGTTCTCAGCAGAGACTGAGTTTAACCGCAGGCTGAATTGTGAGCCCTTGTTTTTTGCTGACCTCAAACACTCCGACGTTGTTATATTGCATGTCATTTTGTCTTAACAAAGTGCTTCTATTTTAATTTTACATCCAGCAGTGGTATTCTTGAAAATAAAGCTATAGCGAGGGAGTTTACTGCTACAGAAAGCCGAACTGCAGTAGTTCTGCTTGTTTTTGACTCTCTTCTCGTGTTTGACGTTTGTTTTTTTGCAGCGGCAATAGCATCAAATAACTCACCTTGCTTTCATGAGATCTCAAGATAATATAATCTGAAGTTTTTTTCTTTATTTCTCAAGATTTCGTCTTTCATTTGGTGTTGTATTTAGGAAGGGATTAACAATGGACACTTTTCCTGTTGCCACTGTTTTCTCCACTTACCTGCACTTAATAATCGGATAACTGCAGAAAACTTGAGAAATCAGAATTTGTCAGTAATTCGATCAATAAGTATACATACACTTGAGATTTATCAGGTAATGGGAAACCTCCAGGTGGGTTGCATGACTCTCTGGATTTCTACTTTGAACCAGTAATCTCACAGAGAATATGTGTCATAAACTTCAAAAAATTCTTCATTTCCTCATATTATATACTGAGGTTCAGAGTCTCCCCAAAGTGTTCGCTAGCCATTCTGCTGTCTTCAATTGCGTGGTTGCATTTAATTGCCAGATCCAGCGGAGTAGGAGGGAAAAAAAATGCTAAAGCCAGTGGAAAAAAAAAAAACTTAATACAACCATTTCTTAGAAAACACGCAGACCTGGCAACCGTGGTGGGGAAGGCTCGTGCACATGCACAGGCTGAAAAAAAACACGATTATAATCAGGTTACTGGTATACATGCAATGGGTATAATCCGATTACTGGGGACAAAATTTCAGCTTTCTTTATCAGATCTGGTTTCTAGATCGGAGTATGCTGTTTACGGACCAACTGGAATAACCAGATACTGCTTGCAGAAATCCCAACCATGATCAGATTAAGTGCATGTAAACACACTCGTTTCCTTTAAATTGTGCTAGTTTGCAGGAACTCAATGGGGTTTACAGAATGTAGAAAAAAAAAACACCATTTGATTACCCTTTTCGAGATGGAACTTGAGCTATAATATTGTGTAGTTTATTTTTAACATTGTAGTTTTACTTTAACATCCATGGTACACCCGTGAAATTCGATTCACGCAGCACACTCACAGAATTGATTTGTGATTCCTGAAAGTACGATTACTTTGGATGTGAAGCAGCCTGGTTAGATGTCTTTGAGCATTTGTAGGTACCTTGAGCAGCAGGCACATCAGTTTCGGATGAGCGAGGCTCCTGAGAGGCCAGGCTTCGCTGAAACTCGAGCCTTGATGACAAAAACTCCTGCAACAGTGCTATGTTTCTGCTGCATCCCTTTCTCCTGAGATGACAAGGGTCAGACAGAGGACCACACTGACCCCTGTAGACGGACCGGCAGTGTAACTCGACCCCCCATTTTGACATGGTTGTCTTAAACATTACCATGTGTGCTTGTCTGGACTGGACCTTATGCTGACGATCGGTTGAGCTCATGGCAGGACTTTGTACTTGCCTCATGGAAAGTGTTCTGTGGACAGGCTTTGCCAGGAAGTCTGCCAGGATTTTTGACCTGAATATGCACGCTTCCAGTAAATCTGACCCCTGAACCCTAAGTGAGTCCCCCGTAACCCTTTCTTGAGTTCTTCTTCCTCTCTGCGAGGTTTAGTAGTACAGAGGAATGATTGCATGCGCAGACAGGACGTCCTCCAGTCCTTTTTTTCCCCCTTTGCTGCATTTTGCAGAGTTCTGGCATTCGTGGTTTTCTCGCAGCTTGCGCCTTCTCTTTAGTTTCTGTGGGCTCTGGACTGCTCGCGGTTCCCGTTGAAGTCTGAGCCAGTGGTTTTCTCCCTGCACTCCCGAAAGCACCTCCTCCCAAAGGGCCAAAGGGAGCGCAGTAACGGAAAGCAAGCTCATTCAGGTTCAGAGAGCTCTCCGGAGGAGGAGGAGACGGAGAAAACCGAGCCATGGATGTGAGAAAGATGTGCTCCAGGAGCGCCTGGTTCAGGAGGAAGCGGCCCCGGCCGTACGAACGCAGCGGCTTCTCCTCCTCCTCCTTGCTGCGGCGCTGGATGTCCCATCTGTGTTGTGCATCTCGGGCCTGTGCCTCTGGTCTGAGCGCCTCCGACCAGTCGCTCCTCCAGCCAAGCTGCTGCACCAGGCCGAGAGGAGCTCAGCAGATGGGTGGAGACGCTAGAGACACCACCATGAAGGAGTACAGGCAGGAAGAATGGGATGGAGCGCAAGGGAACGAGGAGGAACAGGAGGATGACGACCAGAGCGAGAACGATGATGGGAATGATGCTGAAAGTGTTGACCAGGACGACGAGGAGGACGAAGAGGTGGAAGTAGATGTGGATGAGCCTGAACCAGAACAAGATGCTGTAGAGGAAAGAGGTGAGAGAGCGGTTTTTTTGAGCCCATGATGCCTGTTTCAGGTGTGAATCGGTATGAAGCCGCTGAGATACAAGGGTTAGAAATAATGTCAATAAGTTTTTATAGCTAATTGGTACTAATACCTGCAGCACTGCAAGAACTTTGGCCTCATTTATCCTGGTCAAGGTTGTGGGGGAGGGTTTGGAACCTAAAATCATTGGGTGCTGGCAGAGCTCTGGACAGGGCACCAGTCCAATACAGGGTTCCGTAAATACACCACCCGACCTTCATGTTGCAAACCCCACCCAAGATTCAACCCATGTCCTTGGAACTGCCGTTTCCAGCAGCTGGGTCTTAGCTCCATGTCTGTGATAAATATTTATGGCAGTAACTATTGATATTGTCAAGTGCCCCCTGCAGTATATATTAAACTCTTCCGTTTACGAAAAATTCAACTCACGGCGGATTTGTTGCAAATCGAAGAACACCTTTTAATTTAGTTATCGCAAGTAATTAAATTACAGTGGTACCTCGGTTCTCGACATTAACTCGCTCCGAAGGCTTGTCGAGAACCGAAAAAGATGAGTATTGAGCAAATTTTTCAGATAAGGAATAATGTAAATTGTATGAATCTGTTCCAGACCCCCAGAAAATCCGCACTGCATAAGGCATTATATGCATGGAGTTGTATTGTACAGGAGCTCCTGTATTGGACAGTGGCAAGGAAAAACACCCCAAACCTTACAGGGAAGAAACTTTGGGAGGACCAAGACTCAAATAGGGACCCATCCTCCTTGGGCAGCCTGGATGTTATGATGGGGATATGTTCTGACAAATCCATCATACGTTCAATGTATAATGAACCGATGAGTTTGACGAGAGTTTTAATGTAATTTGAAAGTTAAAAACCAAAACAAAATGGTTAGACTGACTGCTGCTGTTCAGTTCAATTGGCTGGCTGCCAATTTCCCAGATGCCTAGCATCTGCAGGAGAGTGTCGTACTGCGTATCGCCTGCCTGAGAAATTCAAACTTCAGGATACAGTTTCTGCTGAATGTGTATTTATGTGTATTATCATCCTCCCATTGTAAAAAAAAAAAAAATCCGAAAACCAAACCATCATAAACTATGGAGAGCCTGTGTACCGTTATACTGCCCCTACAGGATCTGTCTTTTGATTTACATTTACAGCATTCAGCAGACGCTCCTTTAGAGCAACTTACAGAAGTTTTGATGTGATATTTAATACTTCTGTCTACTCCAGACCGAGCTATGATGGTATTAAATCAGTATTATCGTAAATGACACCTTGGCATTCTTGCAATCTCCATCAAATTGTCATGTTGACTGCTACTATGCTGGCTGAGAGAGAGCACCTACACATCTGCCATCTATCCGCTCTTCACAGAGCGAGTCGTCCTCATTACGGCTCAATGTCATTACACTGATACAACACGACCTCCCCGAGGAGTCAGGCATCGTGACAGGGGCACCTCGCAGACGTTGCAGACGTTGCCCTGAAAGCTTTCTTAATCGAGTAGATATTCAATGTGGAAATGGAAACAGGGGGCGTCGGAGGATATTTAGTGGTCGCTATCAAATGCGGTGTTCAAAAAAAGCCTCTGGTCCATGGTGGCCATCTTTTATTACGTGTCACAGCAGCTATAAACACAGCGATTCTTTCGGTCACCTTTCAGAACGTTTTTTAATAAGCTGGGCAGGATCCGTTTGATCTGCACATTTTCACTGCCGACATCTGGGAGTCAGATGTGTTGGAGGAGCACATATGGTGAGCTGAAGGATAATAAACAAGGAATAGTGGCTGAATGTGCTTCTGGTTAAAGGAATACTCTGAACGTTTCAAACTACCGTCCATCCAGGAGTTACCACAGGCAAAGGTTCAAACATGTACCGAGAACACTTAGAACTTAGTTTTTTGCTGTCTTGGTCAAAGATGTTTGCACACAAAGAGAACTTTCAGAGGGAAGGGAGATGGGAGAGAGGAATTTCTGGTCATGTAGATGGTCCAGTTGGTTTGGACACACATGGATACCACAAAACTTTAGGGAAAAATATGTCAATGTATGGTTTTTCAAATTAGTTTCAACCAGTGGCCGACCGATATGGGGTTTTTAATGGCTGATACTAATGCTATAAATGCACTGGTTCTGTTTGCATGGATTTTTTTAAAATAAAAGTTGTATTGCTCTTTACAACAACATAAATTAACAGATAACAGCATCTTCATCTTTCAGGGGAGAAAAATGAAAATGTGTAAATACATGCAATGCTGGAGTAGTACACATGGTAGCACCATCTATGTGTTCTCCATCGTAGTTCCGGTGAAGAGCACCAATATATAATGCTGGAAGCTTTCAGCTTCTCATAAATGGCCCTACCATAGCAAGTTTCTATACATTTTCTCCACTCTTTTTGAATATCGGCCTCGAGTACAGATACCGGCCGATGCTGATCATTTCAAAATGGCCCAATGAATCTGCCTACCGATTATCTATCACTAGCCTATAACTAGTCTATCACTAGTTTTAACCTGTCCTTTATCTTTGGAGTACATGCAGTTAAAACTTATAATATTATACTCACTTATAATGGAAGTCTAGGAACAGTTGTGGGGACATATCCATAAAAGCTCACCCTCAACACTAATTTTTGCTGCTTTCAGGTTTTTTGCTGGTCAAAAGTGTTCAGAAATGAAGCTGCACATGTACAGTACTGTGCAAAAGTCTTAGGCCACCATTAGATTATCTCTACCATTGTTTTTAGCAATGGTTTAATAACCATGTGTTATTTGTCA
Organism: Ancistrus triradiatus; assembly: GCA_025084515.1. Taxonomy (NCBI): domain Eukaryota; kingdom Metazoa; phylum Chordata; class Actinopteri; order Siluriformes; family Loricariidae; genus Ancistrus; species Ancistrus triradiatus. Next base: position 21,753 of record JAJAGP010005211.1, read on the forward strand.
GTCTCTTTATTAGAATACAGCCAGACTACAACTACAAGAAATGTGTATGTAGTATTGAAAAACTGAAGAAAATAAACCAACTTCTATAAGCTAAATGGCAAGCATTCAGTCTGTAGAAGCTTGATCAGGAATGGTCTTTTTGGAAGGGTAGCAGCCAAGAAACCACTTTGTAAGAAAGGGAACGGTGAAAAGGCCAACAAAGATCGGAATGAAGGTCAGTGGAGCAGAGGATTATGGAGTGACGAGTCCAAGTTTGAAATTTTTGGTTCCACAAAATGTTATATGTGGTCATTGTACCATTCGTAAAATAACAAATCTAATGGTGGCCTAAGACTTTTACACAGTACTGTATGTGTGCTTTTAGAGATGGGACTCTCTCAGAGGAAAGAATTTCTAGTAATCCTGATGTTTAAAACTAGTTGTACGAGTCCGGTCGCCCAAAGATCCCATGAAATCTTGGGAGCAAAATACATGTAAACACATTTCTGGTTGAAGGAGTAGTCCAGTCTTTTTCCATTGAATATAATGGCTACCATGGATGAAGGCTTGGTGAAGGTGTAGGGGCACTTATTGACTTACTCTCCCCAGTTTAGTCTGCCGAGTTCCCCAGTCTCACAACATCCCCACACCTCTTCTTTTCACTGGCAGGTGGCTTGCTTCTGTATAGAGAATGAACCCACGTGGGCTAATGGACCGCACTTGCCGAGCCCATCTGCCACCTTTGTCCGTGCCTCCAATGGCCAGCTGTCAACCTGCTCCCTATGCCTGTTCGCTGTACACGGGTCTCTGTTTATTGTACCTGGAATTACAAAGGGCAAAGATTTCATCTAGTGGTTTAGGAAGTTATTGAGGGCATGGGTTAAAATCCCAGTTGCAACATGAAGACTGGGTGGGGTGCGTTTACCCAGTTTCCCTTTTTGGCTGTATGTCAGAGACTGAGTCCAGTTTCCCACTGTCTTTTCCATTTGTAGTAAACAGATGTTAAGCTCATATTATTAGAATATTTCTTGTTATTTTTGGCTCAATCGCTCATGCAACTTAGAAGTGTTTGATAGGGTTCTAATTAGCACCAACGGCTGAAATGTGGGACAGTGCTTTTGAAGAGCAGCTGGAACGTTGAGTGTGCAGTGCTTTGATTTAAATAGTACACAAGAAAGCCACATTTTGAAATCTGTTCCTCCGTCTCTAATTCTCATTTAAAGAGCCAAGATCTTGTTTGTGTGCATGTCAGAGCTTTGTTGTTGCCCTTTCTCCTCCCTGTGCCCCGTCGTCTTGAAATCGCTCCTCAGTCTCGCTCTGGTCCATCGCTGGATGGCTTTCCCTGGTTGCACCACTCTGCTCACACCAGCACCCTCTCATCAAGCTCCTGTTTGTGCCATGTTGAGTCGAACCAGATTTACGGCCTTATTTTTAAACTACTTTAAACTTAATCCTTAACCCTCCTTTTCTGTCACTAGTTCTTTGCTCTTTTTTCACCCATCCCGATTCTTCTGTCTCTCTGGATTTGGATCCTGACTCGAGCTGATGCGCTGAGACCCATCAGTGTTGGAAAACCTCTGATCATTCCCAGATGTTTATATTCGGCTCATGGTCGGCACGTGAACACGAGTCAGCCAGCTGTCCCAGAAGCCTCACCGCTGCATCTGATGGATTACAAAGCAGGAAATGAGTCAGTAATCATTCGTTAAGCACGCCAAGATGGTTTCCAGACTGAAACCTAGACCTTTGGACCTTATCTGACATCTGTGGGGATTCTCCAGGGATTCCTCAGGTGAAATTCCTAGCTGCACAAATGTGACGTGTCCTACTGGAGGAAGAAATGTTGTGCGTGCACCACCATGGACAGTGTGTGGAACTGGTCCCCCAGTTAGCTACCATTATGGGATCTACTCTTTTAGTGAGGCTTTACACCAGATTTTGGGGCTTTACTGCAGATGTTCCGGTTAATACCAAAATTTGTTGCATGGGGATCATTTTTCCAGTTCAAACTCCTCTGGGTACTCTGGTTTTATCCCACATTTCAGAGGTCATTTAGTGTCTCTAAAGTGTCCCAGTGTGATTGTGAGTGTGCGTGCTTGTTCCCTGCAATCGGCTGGTGAGATGATATAGTTCACATACTTATAGCAGTGGGCGTGGCTTATGTCCACATATTTGTTAACCAAATTTGGTTGTCCGGTCTCACCTACACAAGAACTGGTTCCCATTTGAGTCTGCTCCCATTTGATTCAATAGTTACATTATTGTAACTCCAGATGAGGCCTGGCATCGCACGTGGTGACACAAGGCTGGTTTGTGGCTGCTTATGAAGCAGATGATTAACTGTACTTGTTCTGAAGTCATTTTGGTGCATTTTGGCATTGGTGGCTGAGCTGTTGTTACTGCTAGATGGTTCCACATCAGCTATAGTATAGAGCAGCTATAGTGAGGTGTTCATTTGACAGTGACTTTGAAATGTAAAAGTGACCCATAAGTTGTAAATGTGAATTCATAAAGTCGCTGCACCGCTTGTTTTTTTTGTCGTATTCAGCCCATTGGGGAAAATGCCTCTTCAAGAAATATCTGAGCCTTTGGTTTCACTGTTTCACTGTTTGGCGCTACTGAATCAGACAACTGTAAGCTCATAGACTTGTTATTCCAACATTTTTTTTCTGCTGAGAAGATGTACTAAGTTGCTGGAGTTACCAAAAGTGGCTTGACAAACTTTTGTTATATATAGCCCTTTGGTCTTTTTTGGATTTTTTAAAAGCAAAAAACATCCAGACACAGCTCTTTTATTGGGCACAAGTTCTTCTTTTTCCTCTTCAGTCTGGACCTTGCAGTCAAGGTCCTTGCTCAAGAACCCAACAGTGGCAGCCTGTCAGAAGCGGGATTTGAACCCTGGACTGTGGTAGCCTAGTGGTTAGGTACTGGACTCTGGACCAAAAGGTCCAGGATTCAAATCCCACCTCTGCCAAGCTGCCACTGTTGGGTTCTTGAGCAAGGACCCACAATTGCTTGGATTGTAAGACTGTATCAGTTATAAGTCGCTCTGGATAAGGGGGTCTGCTAAATGCTGTGAATGTATACCCTGGACCTTCTGGTCCGTAGTCCACTAGGACACCACAGTATACTACCCAGCACTACTGGTAGCGATGAAATCTCTTCATTCGTAAAGTTAAACCCATCATACAGCTCCACCTGGGATAAGATTGGTTCCCAACTTGAGCCTGATTGCTCTCAAGTAGGAACCCAGTCTCCGGGAGTTTTCCCCTGCCGCTGGCTGCTCATTTAGGGTCAACTCTTTGTAAAGCTGCTTATGGCCATAAATTGTGTCTGTTTCCAATTCAGCCACAGAACCGTACAGTTAGTCCTGCCATTCAGCGAAGCCTGATGAATGCACGTCATTAGAAATGTGTCAGTGTGGCAAAATCATGATTAAATGATTAGATTAAACTCTATACAAGGCTCTCGGCGCATAAATTTGCCTCGCGCTTTTTTCGTCTGCTGGGTTTTATATTCTCTGCAGCCTAAGCAGTTTTCCCTGCGTGTGGTTTTCTAGCCGAACGCCGATCCCCTCCCTTTCAGTCTCTAAAACTGTAGAAAAGCTCTCCCAGTGCATGCAAAACCTCGTATATGCCGTGTATATACTCCCTGATGTCATTCCTGTGGCTTGTCTGACGGCGGAGTGATGGACGAACGCTGGGTCTGCACCCCCCACCGTGCTCTCCTCGGGGAAACGCAAACAGTTTGTGCGTCACATTCCCACAGGACGACTGCCGGCAGGTCTAGGGGTGGACAGGGAACACTTATTTTGCTGCTGTTAGAGAAGTTAAAGAGGTGGGCTTTGACCAGACCCTGGGGGAAATGTGTTCACAAGGGCCATGTGACCTAAACAGCTCAGCCTTCTGGGGAACCCAACCAGGATTTAATGCTGATTTGAGTGATGGCTAGCTGTCTCAGTAGAATTGCCACAGCAGTAATTCAGTACAGTGTAGATGATTTGGGAAAGCTGACTCAGGTGAAATGGTGAAACTGACTCCGAGACAGTGAGTTAGTAGACAGTGATGGTGATTGAATCAGTGGGCTCGGTGGGGCAGACTCAATTAAGTTAATGGTTTCTCAGTTTGAGAGATTCAGGAGATTTTGCGTAGCTGGCTCGGGTGAATTAGCTAATTAAGGCACTTTTGCACCGCAAGAACTTTTTCCTAGTTCTTAAAACTGCGCCCCCTTTGTCGCGTGTTCGCACTGCAGGAACTGGGGACGATTGTAGTTCTTGTGTTCTTGACTTTGTAATACACTTCTACTCCATAGCCATATAAACAACAAGGTTCATAAAGATTCTTAGCCCTAAGAGTTGCTCCTAGTGACGAAATCTTTGAATCTTCTAAGAAAAATCGTAGAATTGTGGGCATTTCCCTCTTAAAGTTGGGCGTAGATGCTAGTAAAGATAAAGGTTATTCATAAAGTATCTTAACCCCTAAAACAGCTCAGGGAGGTGGACTTTTAGGAGGCTGAGGAGTTCTCTTAACCAGAGCAGGAAATGGAGGAAAGACGACGACCAGGAGAACGTTCTGAATAACAGCGATTTAATCAAACGCTACCAATTAGATCATGCAGGAATAAAGTTTGTGGTTGATCTTATTAGAGATTCACTCACATCTCCTCCCCAAACACCCGAAATGAAAGCTACGCATGAACCAGCTCCACCAGGCCTATCCAATAGCTTAAGTAGGCTACAAAAATGATCAGCTTGTTAAATACACTGTTAATAATCCTGTAAGAGTTCAAATATTTAACTTCATCTTGGACTTTGTTTGTTTACTTTGTTTACTTCTAAATCTTATTGTATTGATGTCCTGTTAACTGCACTGTAAGGATTGCTGCACAATTTCGTTGTACCGTTGCAATGCCAATAAAAGAATCTTATCTTAATAAGATAGTGTGTGTGATTTAGTGTAAAATACACAAAAATAGCCTTTGCCTGTTCAAAGGCTTATAAGAGGCTATACAGTATTTCCCTAATTAAGAGTGCGTTGGTGGTTTAGGCTCAGTAAAGCCATATATCTGAGCCTAAATGCAACGGAGGAGTTACAATGCAGTTTTGAGTCATCCAAGCCAGCAGTTACCTTTTTCCCTTGGAGCCCAGACTACACAGACTAAAATAAGAAGTGGTTCATTGCAAATCGTGTTTTTTATTCAATTATAGCTTTTTTCACCACTTTTTTTTTTTTTTTTGGCTCCTTTTCTCTTTTTAATACCGCTAAACGTTTAGCTAAAAATCAAACATGAGCTAGGCATTTTTATTTTAACCTCACGACAGAGTACACACACATCATTACAAAAGAATAATAATGATTCATTATGTGCCTGCTTTTCTAAGTGAAAGTATCTTTTTAAGTAATTTTATGTACTGATTTTTATTCCAGTGAGTGTGTTATTTTAATTAATCAATTTAAATGATAGCAATTCCAGTCTCCAGGACTCCAGTCATTTTCCACAGTTGGCAGATTTCTGCAACAAGCAGAATGTGAATTGGGTGTACTGGACTGAGGCAGCTAATGGGGTTAACGAAAACAAAACAGTTTGAACTTCTAATTTGGTGCTGTAACATTTAGAGGGCAGTGAGCTGAGTAATGTTGGTGTATTCGTGAGCTGTGTAGTTAATTCTGTATTTGTTTTAACTGATATTTTCACTTTTGTCGGGTTTTTTTTGTATATATATGTGAGTTTTTGGCTGCACGCACATGCAGTGCATCATTTGGACAGTAATCAGTATTAGCTGCTAATCAGACATGGCTAGTAAGCAACAGGGCTGTTCAGTTCACTTTAGGCTTGTGCTTCATTAGTTGTGTTCAGTGGACAGACAATTAAATTAACCACAATTGTTTATATGACAACTAATTGTCAGCTGAAGTTCATGATTGTGACAGGCCTAAAAGTAAGTTCAGTAAGGCTGATTCATTTACATTTATTTACATTTACAGCATTTAGCAGACGCCCTTATCCAGAGCGACTTACAATTGGTACAGTCTTACAGTCCAAGCAATTGTGGGTTAAGGGCCTTGCTCAAGGACCCAACAGTGGTAGCTTGGCAGAGGTGGGATTTGAACCCTGGACCTTCTGGTCCAGAGTCCAGTACCTTACCCACTAGGCTACCACAGTCCCAGATTCAGATGACACGGTGTAGTTTATTCAGTTGATGCAGTATAATTGATTCAGTTGACTCACTAAGGCTGATTCAGTTGACTCAGTGAAGTTGATTCATTTGACTTAAGGTTGATTCATTTGACTCAGTAATGCTGATTCAGACAACACAGTATAGTTTATTCAGTTGACGCTGTATAGTTGACTCAGTTGACTCAGTTGATTCAGTTGACTCAGTAAGGCTGATTCAGATGACACAGTATTGTTTATTCAGTTGATGCAGTATAGTTGATTCATTTGACTCAGTAAGGCTGATTTAGACGACAGTATAATTTCAGTTGATGCAGTATAGTTGATTCATTTGACTCAGTAAGGCTGATTTGTGTGATTCAGTAAGGCTGATTCAGATGACACAGTATAGATTATTCAATTGATGCAGTATAGCTGATTCAGTTGACTCAGTAAGGCTGATTTAGATGACACAGTATAGTTGATTCATTTGACTCAGTAAGGTTGATTTGTTTGACTCAGTAAGGCTGATTCAGGTGACGTAGTATAGTTTATTCAACTGATGCTGTGTAGTTGATTCATTTGACTCAGTAAGGCTGATTCAGATGACGTAGTATAGTTGATTCAGTTGATGCAGTGTAGTTGATTCAGTTGACTCAGTAAGGCTGATTTGTGTGACTCAGTAAGGCTGATTCAGATGACACAGTATAGTTGATTCAGTTGACTCAGTAAGGCTGATTTAGATGACAGTATAGTTGATTCATTTGAGTCAGTAGGGCTGCTTCAGTTGACGCAGTATAGCAGATTCAGTTGACTCTGAAGTTGATTCAGTTATTTGAGTTGGTATGAGTTGGTGTGGCTCCTTCAGTTGACACAGCAAAGCTAATATGGCTGACTCAATGAAGGAAATTCTTTTCAGCTCCGTTTGGTTGATTCGGTGGATTCAGTTGGACGACTCGGTGTTTCTGACTCAGTTGACCTAGTATGTTTGATTCAGTTGACACAATGTGACTGACTTTGGTGGACTCAGTAAGGCTTGACTCACTTGACTCATTGAATGTGATTCAGTTGACCTATCAAGACTGATTCAGCTGACTTATTCAAGCTGATTCAGTTGATTCGGTTTTCCGTAGAACTGAAACTCCATGCTGTCACATTTTTGAAATCCCAACCTACCACAGCAGAATGCAGTACAGCACCGTGTGTGTGTGTGTGTGTGTGTGTGTGTGTGTGTGTGTGTGTTATTTCTGGCAGGCCACTGAGGCAGGGGGTCATTCAGGTTAAGGTTAGCCTGTAGTAGATTACAGCCTGTGCAAGTTTTCTTTTTTTTTCCTCACACACATTCATACTCCCATGTCTCCTCCACCCTCTGTGCGCTGTGTAATTGTCTTCTCCATATTCATACTGAATCTTCTACACAAACTGTACTTACGTGTAAGCAAACATTACTGATGTCATGCCAGCTTTGTGCTCCAGCCAAGAATGCAATTATACACTCTCTCTCTCTCTCTCACTCACTCACTCACTCACTCACTCACTCACTCACTCACTCACTCACTCACACACACACACACACACACACACACACACACACACACTGGTTCTAAAAAGTGCAGTTTTATAAGACTGAAGCTTTAAATGCTGAAAGTGCAAAACATTTGCTTTAGATCACTATGGTTAAGGTTAATAGTAATATAATTCTGTGTGTGTGTGTGTGTGTGTGTGTGTGTGTGTGTGTGTGTGTGTGTGTGTGTGTGTGTGTGTGGTGTGTGTTTACATTATCCATGCTTCACCTGACAGTTTCACAGTGTTCCCCGAAAGCCATTGTCTCAGCTTGTTTTGCTTCTCACTGTCCAATAACCCGAGGACATTCAGCACTGGGCTCTGTATTATGTTTAACACATGGCAATTTGGGCTTAACAAAAAAAAAAAGCTGTTATAAAGCGAATTTTCCAGCGCCTAGACGTTTATATTCATACTGCGGCCATTAGTGGGATTTAGTGGTAATTATATACTGTCATACGTGACATGGAAGCAGACAGATGGGAAACCACAAAGGCAGACGCAGTGAAGATGGAAAGAGTAAGAAAATGTAACGGCTGAACGGGAGTCAGTCAGTCAGTCACCTCCTAGCTCTGACCTGCTGACCTTTATAAGCCAAACACGAGACGTTTTCACTGTGCATTGCTGTCAAATGGTCTTAAGACTGGCTTCAGCTCTGAACGGCTGAGAGTCGGAGAGGGAGAGCCATAAAACACATACCCTTCCTCACACATCACATCCCTAATGGTTGCCATGACAACAGTCTGGAGCATGTTATACATCCGTTTTGAGTGCCAGACTAACCCAAGACGTCATGATCCCACTTAGACGGAGAACGAAGGTGAAAAATAGAAAGTGGCTTTTGTACTTGCAGACAGTGAGTGTGTTTGTGCGCTTTATAATCCGATCATAGTCGGATTTCTGCCGTTAGCTGCTCATTTAAGTTTTCATGTAAACAGCATACTCCGATCTGGAAATCAGATTAAGTGATCCGATAAAGAGCTGGATCTTAATCCAGTAATCAGGTTTCTCATAGCATGTATACCAGTTACCCAATTTCCTAATCCAACACGGTTGCCAGGTCTACTTATTTCAAAAACTTGGCCCTGTTTGACCTATTTTGTCCATTGACTTTGGTGGGTTTTCTCGTGGGATCTGGCAACCCTGGGATTAAACGTGGCAGGAATTAAAGGTAGCGAAACCACAATCGAACACTTCGTTTAGACTCGGAAACGCAGCATATACTGGAGAAAACAAATCATTGGATTATTTAATATTAAGCTTTGAAGTTTGTCACATTTCTACGAGATTGTTGACGAAAGCGTAGAAATCCGATTATTGCCTGGGTTATGTAAACCTGGAGGTTTCCCATTTCCTGATTTCAAAATTTCGCTCATAGTCGGATTTCTTCACTTATCTGATTATTTAAGTGGTCATGTAAACAGCATAATGTAGAAATCAGATTAAGAAATCCGATAGAGAGCTGGATTTTAGACCAGTAATCAGATTTCTCATAGCATGCTTACCAGCTACCTGATTATAATCAGTTTTCTTAGTCTGCACACGCTCACATCCAACCAACCAAACCAACATGGTTGCCAGGTCTGCTTATTTCAAGAACTTGGCTCTGTTTGACCTATTTTGTCCATTGACTTTAGTGGGTTTTCTCGTGGGATCTGGCAACCCCGGAATTAAACGTGCCATGGAATTAAAGGTAGCGAAACCACAATCAAACACTTCGTTTAGACTCGGAAACGCAGCATGTACTGGAGAAAACAAATCATTGGATTATTTAATATTAAACTTTGAAGTTTGTCACATTTCTACGAGATTATTGACAAAAGCGTAGAAATCCGATTATTGCCTGGGTTACGTAAACCTGGAGGTTTCCCATTTCCTGATTTCAAAATTTTCGATCATAGTCGACTTCTGCAGTTGTCTGATTATTAAGTCGTCATGTAAACCGCATATTTCCCAAGCATAATCTAGAAATCAGATTAAGAAAATCCGGATAGAGAGCTGGATTGTAGACCAGTAATCAGATTTCTCATAGCCATGCTTACCAGCTACCTGATTATAATCAGTTTCTTAGTCTGCACACGCTCACATCCAACCAACCAAACCAACATGGTTGCCAGGTCTGCTTATTCAAAGACTTGGCTTATTTGGGTGCTTTTTTCCATTGCCTGTGGAGTGTTTTTTCTCGCGGGATCTGGCACCCCCAGGAATAAAATGAAACGCCCACAGAACTACAGGCAAGCGCAAACGGCTATAGAACACAGTATATACTCGAGAGAAAATGAAGGATTGAATTATTTTAACATTAAACTTTGAAGTTTGTCTCACATTTCTATGAGATTATTGGCTGGTTGCAAAATAGGTTTCCAATTTTCTGATTTCAATATTCCGATCATCAAAATTCTGCAGTTATCTGATTATTCAACTGGTCATGTATACGGCATAGTCCAATCTAGAAATCAGATTAAGACATCCCATAAAGAGAGCTGGATTTTAGCTCAGCAGTCAGGCCTCTCATAGCATGTATACCAGTTACCCAATTTAACTCGGTTTTCTCAGTCTGCGCATGCCAAGCCAACACGGTTGCCAGGTCCACAAGATTTGGCTTTATTTGGTCACTTATTCCAATATCTGTGGAGTTTGTTCTCCCGCCGGATTTGGTAACCCCGGGAATTACATTTATGTTATTTAGCAGACGCCCTTATCCAGAGCGACTTACAATTGGTACAGTCTTACAATCCAAACATTTTGGCTTAAGGGTCTTGCTCAAGGACCCAACAGTGGCAGCATAGTAGAAGTGGGATTTGAACCCTGAACCTTCTGGTCCGTAGTCCAGAATCTTAACCGCTAGGGCACCAAAGTTCCACTTAAATGCGTCAAGGAATTAAAGGCAGCACAACGGCTATCAAATACGTTGTGGAGACTCTGAAATTCCATATATACTTGAGAGAAAATTAAGAATGTGATTGTTTAATATTAAAGTTTGAAGTTTACATCACATATGTCTGAGAGATTATTGGCTGGTTGCAAAGTAGAAATCCGATTATTACCCGAGTCATGTAAACCCCTGGGCTTCCCATTATCTGATTACAAAAGTGCATGTAAACTCATATATATGGTATTATCACATGCATGTAAACACACTCAGTGGTTATTGTATTGGGTTTAATTAGAATAAGGGTTGGCTGGTGACTCGCATCTTCGAGATCCCCGGTTCGATCCCGACCTCGAGCTCTGGCTGTGTGGAGTTTGCAGATGTAGGTAACTCTGGCCCACAGGACCCCCCCTGACCACATACAGCAGTGACACTGACATGCTGTTGTGTGTGCTGTGCTGATATAAGCACATGAGGTGCAGCTAGACGTGGGCGATTTGATGATTTTAGATCATGAATTATTAAAACGTCTCCACAGTCTGCCTTAATGGAGAGATCTCAAGAACCGTCATGCTAAACACTTCTTATTTCTAGCACTGAAAACTGATATGGCATCCCAATGTGTCAACCAGATGCCTCAGTATTCTCTATCCCAGCTCGCATTTTCCCTGACAGGCACACGAATAAACTCATGTCCCAGAGTGGGCAGGTCCTTAGAAATTGTTTGTTTGGCAACAGTAAACACAGGCTGAGAAAACCGGCATCAGTTACATGGAACTGGTTTTGATTTTTACACGACAGACCCGACACAGGCAGCACTTGTTAGCAAAACATCAAAATATGCAGTGGCGAGATTGGCACTGGTGGTGGAAACACAGCAAACCTGGTTGACTACTTCTGTAAAAGTGCTACATAATGTAAGCCAGCGGCCTGAACCTAAGAACTGAGCTGAGTCAAACAACCATTAGGAGGACCTTTGAAAGATCACTGATGCCAAGATGTGATACAAAAAAATGGTTGAAAACAGGAACAATGCTGCAGTTCCTCTGATGTACACACAATGCTGATTGATTTGTTTTTTTTTCTTTTATTAGTGGTTTGTGGTCTAGCTGGACTTGAGAACCATATTTTCATTCATTCATTCTTTCTTTTCCGTCTTCACTTACTCTACTGATGAACTCCGCTAGCATAGCTGCTAATGCTAACTGCAGCCAGTTTCCATTCGGTTTCCTTTCAGTTGGCTTTTGGTTGGCTGTATTCCCTAATCTTTTTGGGACCCATGGGGACGTATTTGCACTAAGAATATAGTTATGTAGATGTAAAAAATAAAGAAAAACACAATAAACACAGGAAGGAAGTTCATTCTACCACCTGGGTGTGGTACAGAGAAGAGTCTAGGTTTGTCTTCCTTTTGCCTTGAGATGGTCCAGCCCAGTCATGTTTGAGTCTCCAGATACAGGGTGTGGTTTGATTGGTACCTCCAGTTGGTGCTGCATGGTCAGTTTGAGCTTTGTATGTGTTTTAAATCGGATACAGCAGCTGCAGGGAGGTGGTGGAAGGAACAAAGTAGTAGGGTGACCTGACAATGCTTGGGTAAAGACTACTGATGAGGATTGTCAGCAAATGCATAAGGACTTTTTACATTGTACTCACAGCACATAAAACTGGGTCTGTGATGCATTGTAGATTGGTCATTGCAAAATTAATTTAAAAGAACACGCGTATATTAATGCCATCCTTCACGCCGAAAATTTTTTAATCTGAGCCTGTTCTAGTTTCTGCATTGTTCGGATGCATTAAAATCAGGCTGACCAATCAGAGCTCGGTTGTCGGGCAGAACAGCTCATCCTGCTAGTAGCAGAGCACAAGAGCTTATAGGACCAGCAACATGCTGACTCTAAAACATGGATAGTAAAGGAAAGATCTGGCTTAGTATAGCTGAAAGGCTGGTGATAAACCTCACAGTGACTGGATGGAACCATTTTCTTGTTAAGTGCATTCTAGTCTGTTCATGCCCACGGAAACACAAACTAGAGCTTCCTGCACTGATCTTTGCTTGTCTTTGTTTGTTTTTTTAACTTGTCAGTGTGAAAAAGACACGGCAAAATGTCCGTGATACATTAAGAGAAGGGAATTTCAAGAAAGCAAAAGCGGAGTAGTATGTAGTTTATTCACTGTAGTTTATTTCCCATGCTCCTTTTCTCTCATCGATCCTCCTCTTCTCGAGTGCCCCCCTTTGTCTCCAGTCCTGTGTTGTTATTTTTGGAGGAGCTGCTTTCTTCTGCTCCGTCTGTTTCGCTTTGGCTTATCCATCGGCAGGAGCCAGTGAGTGCTAAAAAAAATTGGGCCTAATCCTCAGAAAGCTCTTCTCGCTGTGGGAAATCACCAGCACCCTGGAGATCCTGTCTCTTCAGGTCTGACTGCTGATAACTCTCGCTGCTTCTGCTCCCATTGTGTACGAGTGAGTTCAAACAGCTCCAGAAACTCACATACCTGAGCAGAGAGCGCTTTCCCTAAAACTACTGCCGAGCGCTAAAGCGGCAGAGGATTGTGTGGAGGAAGTGGGGATGGTTTTCCAAGTCTGTGTTTGGGAGACGTGAGGCAGAATCTTGGACGGAGCTGAACTCTGTTGGACTAAAGTTGGTGACTGTAGGTCGTCGTGTTTAATCTGCTGAAGGGATTACGTAGTGGCCACATTTTCACGGAATGTTGTTTTGAATAACAGGTTGTAAATGAATTGTAGTGACAAATGGTGTTATATCTGCAGTGTGAGTGATTTGAGCATGGCCAGTATGATATAGCACACTAAACACCTATTCATACAGAGTACGAGTTTTCGTAAGAAGAAAAATGGATGCGATTTTTAACGTAGTGGTACCTTCACACCACGTTTATCTAAACACTGCTTTCTTGAATTTCCCTTCTCTTAATGTGTCGCAGAGATTTCAACATGTTTTGACAACTTTAAAAAAACAAAGACACAACGAAGATCAATGCAGGAAGCTCTAGTGTGTTTTCTGTGGACATGAACAGACTAGAATGCACTTAGATAAACATCCAGCCACTGTGAGGTTTATCACCATCATTCTCCAGCCTTTCAGCTCTATTCTACCAGATCTTGTCTTTAATATCCATGTTTTATAGTCAGCATGCTGCTTGTCCTATAAGCTCTTGTGCTCTGCTGCTAGCAGGATGAGCTGTTCTGCCCGACAACCGAGCTCTGATTGGTCAGCCTGATTTTAACGCATCCCAACGCAGAAATTAGAACATTAAACATTTTCAGCATCGCAGGCCATCCGTTTTGGACTCAGCGTGAAGGAGTGCGTTAATGTACGTGTTCTTTTTCACAACTTGAAGTGCATTTTTTTTCGTCCGTAAAAATCGTACTCCATGTTGGAAGTTTGTGAACCCTTTAGAATTTACTATATTTTTAAGTGTACCTTGCTACATTTTTATATATTGTGTGTCAACGACTTTAAATTCGTAAGGGTGTTTTAATTGAAAACAAATAGTTGAGATATTTTTATCCTCCTATCCTTTTTGCACTACACAGGAGATACCAACCTTACACTGTTTAAAAAAAGTACCCTGTACTCTGAGTAAATTTTATGAGCTACTTTTTACTCTTTTTACTGTACATAAGTACAGTTTCATCAGAGTAATAGTGCTTTTACTTGAGTAGTATATTTTAGTACTGGTTCCACCTCTGATGATGACATTTATAACAGTTATTTTCGAAGATTGAGGGTGTGGGTGTTGGAAGGTGCAAATGTGTATGGAAACGTGTAGACATGCGAAAGTATGTTGGGGGGAAAAACGATCTTTAAATGTGCAGTGAAAATAGCAGTGATAAAGATAGTGCTGTTTATGGAAATCAGTGCTGCTCGGTGCTTCCTCTCTTATATAGCCTGTTCCTGACTGTTAGTTGTGTTTTCCGAAGTGTTAATTTTATTCCACTCTGTGTGTGTGTTT
>JAJAGP010005212.1:0-36286 GCA_025084515.1 Ancistrus triradiatus
TCTTAACTAAATGTAGGATTCAGTTTTCTCCAGGCATGCCTTATGAATAGAGTGTCATTGAGGAGTCATGGAATTTAGACACATGGTGGTTCCAGAATGCTGCAGTTTGGTACAAATTTCCAATCATTATCCTTACAGAAATCCTCTCTAACCATTCCTTTTCTTGTGCTTGGCCACAAAATACAGTCCATGTCCAGACAAGTCCATTATACCTCTGGTTGTTTTAAAAGTGAATATGGAGTATTTTCAGACGTGAAGGTACTTTTATTCTCAATGTCTGATTCATAATTGAGGTCAGTGCATGTTTGTCTCTTTAATCTCACATTTAACTCTTTAATCCATCCTGTGCTGACGAATGACTAAGGTCAGTAAAGTGTCACTTCATATCATTACCACAGAGAATAGTAATGGCTGATCCCTTAAGAGGTCCTAAACACTTTTTAATGAGATTTTAATGAGATTGAGATTTTAATCTCATTTGTTTAATTGGGTTTTGAGTAGCACGGTGGTGCAAGTAGCTATCACGGTCACCTCACAGCTCCAGAGTTCTCCGCTTCCATCCCAACCTCAGACTCTGCCAGTGTGGAGTTTGTATGTTCTCCCTGTGTCTGAGTGGGTTTACTCCAGGTACTCCGGCTTCCTTCCACATTCGAAAGACATGCATTAGATTAACTGGTTGCTCTAAACTGGCATGTTATGAATGTGTCTGACTATTGGTGTAACCTTTCTCCTGTCAGGAATAGCCACTGATGCTGAAGCAACGTTGAACAAACCAACAATTGGATTCTCTTTACCTGCTTTTATCTACTTATCTCTTTACCTACCAGTGTGAAAATGTCTTAGGTCATATTTATGCAGAAATACAGAAAATTCTTAAGGGTTCACAAACTTTCAAGCACCATTTTTACAGGAAATCAAATGAATGAATTTCACATTTATGCATAAAATAAGTTGAAGAATGGGCATGGCAACCATCCCTCACAAGGACATCTACACGTATGGGCACGCTAATAGCAATTAATAACAGTTACTGTAAAAATTCTACTTTCTTGAAATTAATTTGGCTAACACAGTTTCCATGAACTTTAAATAGTACAATGAGGCCGCATTTTATTACATACTTCATAGTTATTAGTAATGACCTATAATTTACTGCAGAACATCTGCTGATAACACACTGTGTATGTTGGTGCGTCTACTGTTTTGGGTCGTGCAGCATCACGGATTCTTAAAGTTAATCAATTTTCAACTTTTCGCAAAGGCTTTCTTACCAAATAGCTTTGCACCAGCTGCATAATATCTTTCTTTATACAAGCTAGGGTAACCATGGATTTAAACACTCAGCTAGGCAGGTAGCCTAGCGGTTAAGGTACTGGACTCTGAACCAGAAGATCCAGGGTTCAAATCCCACCTCTGCCAACCTGCCACTGTTGGGTCCTTGAGCAAGACCCTCAACCCACAATTGCTTAGATTGTAAGACTGTACCAATTGTAAGTCGCTCTGGATAAGGGTGTCTGCTAAATGCTGTAAATGTAAATGTAGGCATCCAACCATAACATAAACTAGAGGTTATTAAAGCAATCATTTTTTTGGTGTTATGAATTGCTAGCAACTGTTTTATACAAGCTATTGTGGACATTCCTTAAATAATAATTTGCGGTTTCATCTAGAAAAAGAAAGGTTCTACCATTCCAGTTGAATTATTCTGCTGAATGTAGCTGAATTGTCTAAACCACTCAGGCAAATGAGGAAAACAAGTCAAACAGTACCAAAGAGAGCGAAGTATCGGAGAGCGAAAACAACTGAAAATGAATGTGTGGCAACCACTCTCTTCATCTCTGGTGGAGAAGTATTGATAATTGAATAGTAACTGGGAAGACTGGAGGCATCAAGATGCGTTTGCTTAAGGAAGGGCATGACTATGGCTAAAAACTAATGTAAAAAAATTTACTAGTGGTTGGGAGCCAATAGATAAAGTCAGTGCTAATGGATAAATAAAAACAGCCATTCATGCATTTAATACATTCCAAAAAAAGTTTGGACAGGGGAAATTTAGGGCTAATAATGAGGTAAAAAAAATAAATAGTGATTTCAAACAGGGGGACGTCAAAAGGTGATTTTGATTTGATACAAAATCAGTATCTACAAAAGGATGAGTCTCTGAGGAGCAAAGATGGGCAGAGGATCTCCAGTTTGTTACCAAATCTGAAAGAAAATGAATGAAATCTTTAAAAACTATGTTCCTCAAAGAAGGATTGGAAGAGATTTGCACATTTCTCCCTCTACAGTGCATCATATCATTAAACAATTCAAGGAATTTGAAGGAATTTCAGAGCATAAAGGACAAAGCCTAAACTGAACGCTCGTGATCTCCGATCCCTCAGACGGCACTGCATTAAGGACCATCATTCATCAATAGCTGATAAAAACATAAGGTCAAGGGATTACCTTTCTCAAGCACTACAATATGGAGTTACTTTCACAAATGCCACTTAAAATTTTACTGTACAAAAAAGAAGCCTTATGTTAACAATGTCCAGAAGTGCCATCAACTTCTCTGGGCTCAGAGGCATCTGGGATGGACCATCACACAGTGCGAACGTATATTGTGCTCAGATATATTAGTGTTTTTTGGAAGAAATACAGGCTGTGTGCTACAGACCAAATACAAAAAGAACCATCCAGACTGCTATCAGCAACAAGTCCAAAAGCCAGGGTCTGTCGTGGTATGGGGTTGGATCAGCGCACTCGGCAAAGGTCATTTTCAGTTCTGTGATGGCAGCATTAATGCAAAAAGTACACTGAGAGCAACATTAATTCATTCACGATCTTATCCAGGGACATCCATGCAACAAGACTGCAAAACAATTCAAATCAGAAAAAGTTAGGACTGAAATATATAAATCCATTCCAGTCTTTCTTTGAGGAACATTTTAAACATTTCGATAATTTTTCGCTCACATTTGTTGAAAAACCATTACTCCTCAAAGACACAGGCTTTTACGGATACTGCTTTTGTACCAAATCATGATTATAATCACCTGTTGACATCACCTGTTTGAAATCACATCATAAATTTTTTTTTTTTTTTTTACATCATTACTAGCCATGAATTGCTCATTGTAACTTTTTTTGGAATGTGTTACAGGCCTGAAATGCAGGAATGGATGTTTATCAGACAAACATTAAATATCCTGGGTTCATACTGTCTGCAATGATATAAAAGTCAAAGTACTTGTACGAAGCACTGCTTTTTTTATATTTGCATCTTCCATACCGTCCCAACTTTTTCTGATTTGGGGTTGATATTGCTAAGAAGGCAAAATGCATGATCAAAAAGAGATTATGTTGGGAGTTTGCTAAACATTGTCTGCAGAAACATTGGTTCATGGTTAAAACAAATGCAGTTAAAATACTGTTTATAAGGGTATAAAGTGTGTCGGCCAAATCCCTTCCCAAAGCATTTTGATTTCATTAGCAACTGCACAGCGAAAACTTTTCATCAGGTCATCAGATCTCTCTCATATCCAACCATCCATCCTATGTAACTAATAGGTTTCAAGGAACTGTTCGTTGCTTTCCACCACAGAACCACTGCAGGGGAATTCTGAATTCAACTGAAAAATGGCGTGGTCACAAGCAACTGGCTGAACAAGCAAAATTCGAACACCTAGTGAACTAAACCACACATGCAAATGATCTTTGGTGCAACATACTGGTAATAAGACTATATGTATGTATAAGCATATGTATCTAACTTATACATTTTCGAATATCTCCAGACCTCAACAGTATATATTGTATATTTCCAAACCCAATGCTTTATAAAGAAATGATTTAGGCTTGGAAGACTTCTAGTGCATAATCACTGAATGTCGACAGCTAGTGTCTGAGCCCCACTGCAAAGCTACTGTAACATTTTGAGATGTGCAATGCATGGAAATGACTTACAAGTGATGCATTACCTGTGCATCATTTGTGGCAGTACTTGCATTTAGGATTTTTAGGAATGACTCAGTTGGTTTTGCATCATCAGCGTTCCAGGTCCACGTAATTGTAGGTCAAGTGCATTCATCAACATATGCAATTGTGTCCTGCCATGCATTGCTCTATCTAAGAATCTATTTGAGGAAATCACCTACATTAGGTGTAGTGGTTACTGCATCAAGCATTTAGAAGCAGTTCATCTCTGATTTAAAGGAAACTTTCATAGAGGAGCCCACAGAAACCCCAAACCCCAAAAGCATACATTAACGCCCTCTTAGGCTGCACACATTCTATATAAATCCCCTGACCCATTACACTAAACATCATTCACTTGCTCACTGTCTCATTATTCTGACGTTAAAGCAGACCGTTAACGAGGTAAAGAGCAATTACAATGAATTCTTCGTTTAATTTGGTGCTATTATGTGGGCTTGTTGTCACTACATTGGTGGATGGAGCTACAATACAGAGGAAAACTAACCTGAAAGAAGCTGTTGAAACTCTGCAGAACTATTATGTAAGTTTTTATGAAATAGATTTTTAGCCTGGAGTTCTTACAATACTTTTAATTAGAAACATGTATATGGTTTTTGTAGCCGGTATTATCTATGCAGCATCAAAGTAATAGTAAAATACATGTGACCTTGGAGTCTAGTAGTCAGCATGTGCTAAATTAGCAAACGTATTGATAACATAGTTTTTAATATTAATATTGGATAGAGGTTTTGACTAAGGAATTTCTGGTCCTGATAGCAGGGGGCAGTCTTGACAAAACACTACAGTACAGGCTGCTTCTTCATGGGCCTTGTTGTGAAATGTTAGTGAGGAAGTTGTGGTTAATGTCAGGTAAAGCGGACATGCAAACTCTTCACAGCAGTCACCATTTAATGTTTGGATTTTGCAGCACATTACAGGACCAGAATGGGTGGGAAAAGCTGTGTTCACTCCGTACTTAGAGAAAGTACAGGTACGTTTTACATCCACATTTACAGTACAGCAATCCTAAGTTAAAAGCCGAGTTTAGTAAATTAATGGCTATTTGTTTTGTTAAAGTCTTTTCAGGACACTTGCACTTGTGACAAGCTGGTGCTTGTGGGTATGCTGAATGTTTACATGGACTTGTTTACGGACATGCTGAAGAATGCTAAGGGGACAGAGGCTAGCCTGAGGGAACTGAAGAGTAGTGTGGAACACCTGAGAAACCACAGATTCGGAAAAGTGCAGGAAGTGTGGAAGCAACTGAGGGAGATTAACTCCATTGAAAGACATGTAAGTCCTCTATTAATTAATTACAGCAGTGTACATGTTTATCAGTAATGATGTTTTCATGCAGCCTATAGTCTTTAGAACTAGCATTGTTCTCACAATCCTTTCGTTATTGTTCTCATTTAGGTAAAAAACAGCACAATCCAGGGCGGAGCATTAAATGACTTTCTTCCCGTGTACATCAAGGCCACTGAGGTTGCAAACAAAGACAAGAAGGCTGGGACATCAGAAAAAGTTTAAGCAGCATGTGTAGTAAGCGACAGATAAATTTGCGTCACTTTGTTCAGTCTGCTACCTTTTTTTGTTATTTATGAAGTGTAATTTAATCATTACAACATGTTATTTAACGTATTTATTTTTATGCAGTCCCTAAATGTAATGTTTTAACGTATACAGTGCAATTCAGTTCACACTTCAGTACAGCTGTTTTCAGTTAATGACTTCATAAAGCTCAGATGTGACTCATGTATCAGTTTATGGATGGACTCTGTTTGTCTGAACAATAAACCACTAATCTTTGCACTAATCTGGTTATACTTTGGTATTTCAATACAGAAGCGTAAACTACTAAACGCACTAAATCTCAGTGAAAATGCAATTCACATGCATAAAGTTATACTTCTCATGTATTCATTCTACATTAAAGCTTTGTTCATGGGTACATATGGAGACCCGTTTTCTGCAGAAGACTGCATGTACAATTTGAAAATTGCTGGGAAAAGCTGACTTAATTTATATGGCTTATTTAATTTAGATTTATTCACATACTAAATCTATCTAATCATCAAAGATTCAAAGTAGCTGTACATAAACTATAGAACACTTCCTCTGCTCAGCAAACTGTAATGCATTCTCAAAACCTTTCATGATTCTGTTAAAATAATAATTGAGCTTGTGGTTGAATATTTCACAAAGTTTTTATTACTTGAACTAGTGTTGTAGTACTCGTAGTCTGTAGCCTGGTCTCTGTCTTGTCAAATTGTTGTCGAGACCAGCCGAGTCCAGTGCGCCTGTCTGAGGTAACAATAATCATAAACTGAACTTTTTTCTATTGTTATTGAATCTCAACAATCCATTCAAAAAGAATAAGTCCTTTCTCTACATGCCTAAGTAAAAACTTCACTTGGATTGGCTAACGGAAAAATCAAATTACTGCTCTTCTTGTTCTGTACGTTCATGAAAACGTTTTATTTTGAATAGTCTGATGTTAAGATTGTATTTTAGCCTGCTAGCTTGACTTGGACTCTAGCGGTCTTGGCTTTTAGCATAAAAATGTTAAAAGCTTTAACACTTTATTACAAGGATAACTGCAGTGAAAGATTATTGATTGTAGTTTACATTAAAATAATTTAATGTTAAAATTCATTAAAATACAATAGAATAGTTTGTCATGATTTGAGTGGGAAGATTGAAGAAAATGGTCACTCAAAGTCCTTTTATTTATTTATTTATTTTACCATAAACATGTTTTCTTTAGAAATGTGGTCGTTATTTACTGGACAACTGAAACTTTAATCTGCAACAAAGCACAACGTCTTATTAACAATATGTACTGTAACTTAAGTATTTAAATAAAACAGTATTTCATGAAGGCACTTGGCTAGTGCAGCAGTCTAATCAGGGTGTTAATATGAGGTGACAGAGTTCATTTCACCCAATGTTTTTACAGTAGTGAGGTTTTGACCTGTAAAACACATGATTCTGTTATCAACAAATCATTTTTTGTGCACATACAGTACTTTGCAAAAATATTAGCCACCATTAGATTTGCTGTTTTAGCAGTGGTATAATGACCATATACAGTGGGGCAAAAAAGTATGTACTCAGCCACTGATGTGTGCAAGTTCTCCTACTTAGAAAGATGAGAGAGGCCTGTAATTTTCATCATAGGTACACTTCAACTATGAGAGACAAAATGAGAAACAAAATCCAGGAAATCACATTGTAGGATTTTTTTTTAAGAATTTAATTGTAAATTTATGCTGGAAAAACTAAGTATTTGGTCAATAAATTTGGTTCAATTCAATACTTTGTAACATAACCTTTGTTGGCAATGACAGAGGTCAACGTTTCCTGCAAGTCTTCACCAGGTTGGCACACACTGTAGCTGGTATTTTGGCCCATTCCTCCATGCAAGATCTCCTCTAGAGCAGAGATGTTTTTTTGGGCAATTCAACTCCCTCCACAAATTTTCTATGGGGTTGAGGTCTGTGGAGACTGGCTAGGCCACTCCAGACCTTGAAATGCTTTTCACTCCTTTCGTTGCCCGAGCGGTGTGTTTGGGATCATTGTCCTGCTGGAAGACCCAGCCATGTTCCATCTTCAATGCTCTCACTGATGGAAGGAGGTTTTTGGCTTAAAATCTCACGATACATGGCCCCCCCGTTCATTCGTCCCTTAACACGGATCAGTCGTCCTGTCCCCTTTTACAGAAACACAGCCCCAAAGCATGATGTTTCCACCCCCATGCTTCACAGTAAGTATGGCGCAACTCAGAATTCTTCTTCCTCCAAATACGGCGAGTTGAGTTTTTATGTACCAAAAAGTTCTATTTTGGGTTTCATCTGACCACATGATATTCTCCCAATCCTCTTCTGGATCATGTTTTTTTCCATATGCTCTCTGGCAAACTTCAGACGGGGCCTGGACATGTACTGGCTTAAGCAGGGGGGACATGCCTGGCACTGCAGTATCTGAGTCCCTCTTGGCGTAGTGTGTTACTGATGGTAGCTTTGTTACTTTGGTCCCAGCTCTCTGCAGGTCAATTCATCAGGTCCCTCCGTGTAGTTCTGGGATTTTTTGCTCACCGTTCTCATGATCATTTTGACCCCATGGGATGAGATCTTGCGTGGAGCCCCAGATCGAGGGAGATTATCAATTGTCTTGTATGTCTTACAATTGCTCCCACAGTTGATTTATTCACACCAACTTGCTTGCCTATTGTAGATTCACTCTTCCCAGCCTGCTGCAGGTCTACAATTTTCTCCCTGGTGTCCCTTCCACAGCTCTTTGGTCTTGGCCATGGTTGAGTTTGGAGTCTGACTGTTTGAGGCTGTGGACAGGTGTCTTTTATACAGATAACGAGGTCAAACAGGTGCCATCAATACAGGTAACGAGTGGAGGACAGAAGAGCTTCTTAAAGAAGAAGTTACAGGTCTGTGAGAGCCAGAAATCTTGCTTGTTTGTGGGTGACCAAATACTTATTTTCCACCATGATATACAATTAAATTCTTTAAAATCCTACAATGTGATTTCCTGGATTTTTTTCTCATTTTGTCTCTCATAGTTGAAATGTACCTATAATAAAAATTACAGACCTCTCTCATCTTTCTAAGTAGGAGAACTTGCACAATCAGTGACTGATTAAATACTTTTTTGCCCCACTGTGTAATGTATTGTCAATGATTGGACCCAAAAATTTCACACTTAGATTCATTCATGCATTCACTTTCTTATCCACTTGATCCTGGACAGGGTCGCAGGAGAGCCGGTGCTTAGCTGGTGGATAGGGCGCAAGGCCAGGGCCAACCCTAGACAGGGCACCAATACATCGTAGGGCACAGACATTCACACACTCATGGCACCAATTAACCTAACACATATACACATATATCCACCTGAGTTTGAACCCAGGACCTTCTTTCAGTGAGGCAACAGTGCTACCCACCGAGCCCAACTTGGATTCATAACTCCATAATACTTTTTTCCACTGATCCTCATTCCAATCTTTGTGAGCTTTAGCATATCTTAGTCTTCTCACCCTGTCCCCCTCCTGAAAAATGCTTTCTAATAGAAATAATTACATATGGCCATTATGCCTTTGCTAAAACAATGGTATATCTATTATACTGATCTACTGGTGTAAGACTTTTGCACAGTACTGTATATTTTGGATCAATGTCCTGCTGAGCAAAACAACCATGACCCAATTATAGCTTTCTGGTAGAGGCAAACAGATTTTCATTTAAAATCTTCCATTTTGTATGGAGCTCATATAGAAATATGTTCTAACACGGTTGCCATGGTCTTTGAAGAAAAGAAATACACCATATTACAGATCCTCCATCAAACGACAGAGTGGAGATTAAGTTCTTTTCTATTCACCCATTCTTTTTTTAATGTCCAGTATACCTTTTTATGGATCTATGGATGCTTGTGGATAATTTTGACACCAGTCTTCCCAGTTTGATGTGAAAGATTATCTGCTGAGGTTGCTACGAGGAAAGGTGGACAGGTGGGTAGAAGACTCAGTAATGACATCTATGACAGAAGCAGTCAGTCAGTACTACATCAGTTTGCTAGTCCATTATCAGGGTGACTCAGGTTTAAGTCCCAGTGGTGCCTTCCAGATGGGACGGGTGTCAAGCAGACACAGCTGACTGTCTCTAAGCATTCGGGGACTGGACCATTCGGGGTACGTGCTCGTCCTGTCAGTTCCAGGATAGGCTCTGGACCCCCTGCAGCCTTTTCCCAACTTGAGTGGTAGAGATTCATATTTACTTCAGTTTCAATTGCTTTAGAAATGAAATTGTTACTGCCTTTACCATCCCTCATGACACTTACCAATCAAAGTGTGGCTAGAACATGAAAAAGATACTCTTATCCATATTTCATAC
Organism: Ancistrus triradiatus; assembly: GCA_025084515.1. Lineage (NCBI taxonomy): Eukaryota > Metazoa > Chordata > Actinopteri > Siluriformes > Loricariidae > Ancistrus > Ancistrus triradiatus. The sequence goes on from JAJAGP010005212.1 coordinate 9,870, forward strand.
TATATCTATAATTTGTCAGTTACATGGACACAATGATAACTTACCTAAATGGCCACATCTCTTTTAATTAGTGATCTCTGTTATTTCAGACTCATTTGCTACTAACAGCTGATAACAGCTGATAATAATGTAAAGCATATCTGGAGCATAAACCACTGGCAAGGGCATAGGGTGTACTGAATTCCTCAGTGATTCTCAATATAAGAAGATATACAGTTTTTATAATTACTTATTGTACCCTTTCCATATCTCCACTATGATACAGTATAGATCACTCTACCATACACTCGTTAAACTCCTCAGTTCATGTTACATCTAACTTATGATGGATTTACCGGAACATATCCCCATCATAAATCAGGGAGCACCTGTACAATACAACTTCATTAATGCATAATGACTTACACAGTCTGGATTTTTTGAGAGTCTGGAATGGATTAATTCAATTTACATTATTCCTTATGGGAAAAATTTGCTCTGTACTCGTTGTTTTCCATTACAGGTACCACTGTATTTACATTTACATTTACAGCATTTAGCAGACGCCCTTATCCAGAGCGACTTACAATTGATGCAATCTTAGAATCCAAGCAATTGTGGGTTAAGGGTCTTGCTCAAGGACCCAACAGTGGCAGCTTGGCAGAGGTGGGATTTGAACCCTGGACCTTCTGGTCCAGAGTCCAGTACCTTAACCGCTAGGCCACCACTGTGTGTTATGACTGTATCACGTTGTAGCTGTAACTTTTTACACATGATATAAAAAGTTACTAGAAAAAAATATTAGCTAAATTCCTACAGTGAGCAACATTCACATTTGTTAATAAAACTTCAAACAAGAAGATTTTAGCAGTGTTGATAGTTTGTACTTTCGGCCACCAGACAGAATACAGAATTTTAGAATGAGCATTTTAGAAAGCAAGTATGTTCTGTGTTTGACTTGCTTTGATCTTTATTTATTCCTGCTCCACTAGCTAACATCTCATCTTTAAATAGTTGTGTACTGAATCTGGCTAGTATAACATCACGTAGCAGGTAAGCATGACAAAGCAACTACTAGTTGCTGACTCCTCATTGGTAATTCTGCCTCTTCAAAACTGTCCTCATTATCACCTGCAGACTGCTTAAATAAATCTGTTACCTTAGCACAATCTGCGGCAAACAAAGCTTTCTTCTTTTCTGGCTGCGGGTTTTCTCAACCCACTCAAACAAGTGCTAGATATTAACTGTCTGAGCACTACAGTACTACAGTGCTTATAGAAAATCCTACCCTATTGAAATCCTTGCCTTTTTTCACACTATACCATGAAATGATAATAAAATAATGTCTAACTTTTTCCAACTGTATTTACAAACTATAATCAAATGAAATAATCAAATTGAAACTAACTTTTACATTTCTGATAAGATATTATAATTAAATTCGTAAAATCCCTGGATTTTAGATTAACCATTATAACCTTGCTCAGGTACAACCAATCACCTTCCAGATCACCAAGGTGATGTGCAGGACTGATCAGCAGTTACTGAAAACTGTTAGTTGCAATTATTGCTGCACAGGGGGATCACACCAGATACTGAAAGCAAAGTTTCATATACTTTTGCCACTTCACAGACATGTGAGTTTGATCATTTTTGTTTATTAAATAAAGAAATTCTCTCCGTCTGCTTTTAGGACTTGCGTAATAATCTGACTCTGTTTTAGGTCATGTTTATGGAGACTTACAGAACATTCTAAAGTGCTAACAAACCTTCAAGCATGACTGTATTAATGCTAGGGTTATGAAAAAAAAACTGGTCCACACAAGACAGGCCCACTAGGAAATTTCCAGAACTTTCCTGCCGGATCTTGCTGGAACAAGTTCTGTTACCGCTCATATCCGGAGCGCATGCTTCTGTGTTTTTATATATATAATAAAATGTTATTTGTGTGTAACCTCCTTTGCTAAACCAAATCGGCCCATTTTCACTGATGGTAACTGCAGTCCTAGCATAATTAGACCATCAGTCATATTTTGTGTGCTTACATGTCAGGAGGAAAAAAAGACAACTGATAGTTTCACAAGGTACGTAAGTCCCAGAAGTTGAATCTCTTCATCTGGACATAGATTTTGTCGGAGAACCGTTTCATCTCTCATCTAAGTGACTTCTTCAGTCTCAGCAGTTGGAAAACAATCCCCAATCTTATATACAGCACCTTTGCATAACGACTGGTACCAGCACCACTGCATAACAATGGGACCGGTGATCAGTTTAATAGCCATTAACGACAATGGCCACGTGTGCCATTCACACAGGATTGGGGAAGGGCTGCGATGGCTCCGTTGTAAGATGGTGAGAGGTGTACTCTGAGGGTTAAGGGTTAAGGACCCAACAGTGGCAGCTTGGCAGAGGTGGGATTTGAACCCTGGACCTTCTGGTCAATAGTCCAGTACCTTAACCACTAGGCTACCACAGTCCCACATAGCTTTAGTTGAAACAGGAAGAGCTGTGTAATGAAAGTAGCATTTTTCACCTTTTTATGATTGGCTTTGAAAAATAAGGACATTTCGTAATTCTAAGTAGTACTCTCAGTTTGTATTTTGCCCCCAAATTCAAACGAAAATTCTGACTTTGAACACAGGCACCCTGAATAGAACACTTTCTTCCAGACACCATGCACATAATCCAGTCCAGTCGGTGGCGATAATGCACCAATACAGTATACCGATTACCATAAAACCCAAAAGAAGAAGAAGAAGAACTAGGGCGTGATCATAGGCATATAATGTATACTATATGAAATTATTATATTATGTATATGTATATTATATCAGACTTTGGGTGTGACACACCCTCAGTCTCAGCGCTGCTCTGACAGTGATAAGATCTGCCAATACTGCGTTCGCCTCAGAGACTCTTTATTTTCACTTTTTTTTCACTTATTTCATGTCTTTATATTTCACTTATTTCATGTATGTATTTATTATTATTATTGTATTATGTTTTTTTGCTTTATCCATTCTTTTAATCTTTAATTAGGTATGATAACTGTCATAAAGAGCAATGATTTGAAGGTGGGAAGCGAATTAATCCTATTTACATTACTTCTTATGGAGAAATTTGATTCCGAAGTCAAACTAATCGGGGTTTCAGACGGCCTTCTGGAATAATTACATTTGAATTCCGTGGTTCCACGGCATATTAAAGTTTTGGCATCATAAAGTATATTTCTTTATTAAATTAGCCAAACTCCTACTATTTAGTCAGGTGTGATGAAGGAAAAAACAGGGTACCTTGGGGTTAAGGTTCGGGACTACTTATCAGTTGGTTGCGATATGCCAAGATACCACTATAGGGCACTTAAGCAAGGCCTTAATTGCTCATTTCACCCATACAGTGGTGCTTGAAAGTTTGTGAACCCTTTAGAATTTTCTATATTTCTGCATAAATATGACCTAAAACATGATCAGATTTTCACACAAGTCCTAAAACTAGATAAAGAGAACCCAGTTAAACAAATGAGACAAAATATTATACTTGCTCATTTATTTATTGAAGAAAATGATCCAATATTACATATTAGTTAGTGGCAGAAGTATGTGAACCTCTAGGATTAGCAGTTAATTTGAAGGTGAAATTAGAGTCAGGTGTTTTCAATCAATGGGATGACAATCAGGTGTGAGTGGGCACCCTGTTTTATTTAAAGAACAGGGATCTATCAAAGTCTGCTCTTCACAGCACATGTTTGTGGAAGTGTATCATGGCACAAACAAAGGAGATTTCTGAGGAGCTCAGGAAAAGAGTTGTTGATGCTCATCAGACTGGAAAAGGTTATAAAACCATCTCTAAAGAGTTTTGGACTCCATCAATCCACAGTCAGACAGATTGTGTACAAATGGAGGAAATTTAAGACCCTTGTTTACCCTCCCCAGGAGTGGGTCGACCAACAGAGATCACTCCAAGAGCAAGGTGTGTAATAGTTGGCGAGGTCACAAAGGACCACAGGGTAACTTCTAAGCAAACTGAAGTCCATGTTCATGAGTCCACCATCTGAAGAACACTGAACAACAATGGTGTGTATGGCAGGGCTGCAAGGAGAAAGCCATTGCTCTCCAAAAAGAAACATTGCTGCTCGTCTGCAGTTTGCTAAAGATCACGTGGACAAGCCAGAAGGCTATTGGAAGAATGTTTTGTGGACAGATGAGACCAAAATAGAACATTTTGGTTTAAAAGAAAAGTGTTATGTTTGGAGAAAAAGGAAAACACTGCATTCCAGCAAACGAACCTTATCCCATCTGTGAAACATGGTGGTGGTAGTATCATGGTTTGGGGCTGTTTTGCTGCATCTGGGCCAGGACGGCTTGCCATCACTGATGGAACAATGAATTCTGAATTCTATCAGAGAATTCTAAAGGAAAATGTCAGGACATCTGTCCATGAACTGAATCTCAAGAGAAGGTGGGTCATGCAGCAAGACAACGACCCTAAGCACACAAGCCGTTCTACCAAAGAATGGTTAAAGAAGAATAAAGTTCAATGTTTTGGAATGGCCAAGTCAAAGTCCCTGACCTTAATCCAATTAAAATGTTGAGGAAGGACCTGAAGTGAGCAGCTAATGTGAGGAAACCCACCAACATCCCAGAGCTGAAGCTGTTTCTGTACGGAGGAATGGGCTCTAAAATTCCTCCAAGCCGGTGTGCAGGACTGATCAACAGCTACAGGAAACGTTTAGCTGCAGTTATTGCTGCACAGGGGGGGTCACACCAGATACTGACAGCAAAGGGTCACATACTTTTGCCACTCACTAATATGTAATATTGGATCATTTCCCTCAATAAATAAATGACTAAGTATAATATTTTTGTCTCATTTGTGTAACTGGGCATCTGATAAATGCTGTACATGATACAACTTCATTTTTAAGGCATGAAAAACGCAACGTAAAACCAGATAGAGCAGGGTTATGTGTGAATATAAAGAGTTTCATAGTCAGATTTGAGAACATGACCTGTTGAGACAGGGAAAGCCTTTTTTCAGGACTAGCAGCAATAAATGAAGCTACTTTGCTACCTAGAAAAATCAATTTTCAGCATTTCAGTCTGACAAGTATACCTTTCAGAATTAAGTTGAGTCAGTGGTTTCACAATGATTTGTTTAAATCACACAGAATGGCCCTATTTTGAATATAACTTGAGATGTAACTGATAAACATCATGTATATTACTGTACAGGCATTTGTAATCTAGTCTAATTAATTTAGCCACAGAGGGAACCCCAGAGTATGTGCTCCATTCCAATAATTTGAATTATAAGTAGACGCCTAAAAAAAAAAACACTGAGAAGACTCTTTTCTATTTCTGAGCAGCACGTCATGGGAGTTGAGGTGACAACCATAGACTTATGACTTTGCTTGTCAGCTCCGGCAACGGAAACCCAAACTGACTAGTGAGATGAAGATTAAGCAGAAAATCTGACTTTTCATTTCAAGGTGTTGTTTCAAATCATTTCCATAATTTTCTGGCCTATCTCATAACCTGAACACATTTCTCCAACATGTTGGAGGTGTATGACGAGATGGGAATAATTACTGTGCAAGCCTTTTTCCAAGACGTAATTTAAGGTATCATCTACGAGTTGTGACAAGATCCGAGGACAACTTGGTACAACGTGTGGCATCAAACTCACGACAGCTGTTGGCAATACCAATTACTTGTCTTTCCTATCTTTTGTGTTCTAAAAACACTCAGTGATATCCTGTTGATATATCTGTTTCACAGCAAATAGCTAGCTAAGTTAGCTAGCCACATGCCTTGATGATTTCTGTTTTTGTGATGAATTTGGCTGGGGGGGCAGTTGGTCTTCCCCATCCCCACCCCAATGTCTGCATGGATTACCTCGTGGTACTGCAGTTTCCTGAAGCAGTTTGACTTCTATGTCTAGCTGTGAGGAGGGAGGGACATCTCTTCTCTGTTCCCCTTAACAACAACCATAACTATAGTGTTACTTTTGAAAGTTTTGCCGGATGGGTTGAAGGAACATTGTATTAACAACTCATAAATATTGTTTTTGTTTAATAGTGTAATGAATCAGTTCTGAAAATGACTTCAGTTCATAGAGTATGCAGCAGAACTCAAGTTGTGGCACTTTTGGAGCAAGTAGTGTAAACAGTCATGACAACAATATTTCAGCAACCCTTGCAATGAAAAACCAAAATGTGACTTTTTTTTAAATAAAAATGACTTAAATATGGTGTATCATTGTTTCAAGTCATCTACTTAAAATCAAGCAGTCACTAAAGTCACAGTGATGGTTTTAGAGTGGCTTTAGTGACTGCTTTATTTAAAATGGAAAACATCAAAAAATGTTATACCATACTTAAGTTGTGTTTATAGAATTTGCTTATGTTATTTATTAGATGCCCTCATCCAGAACAACATGCAATAATACAGTCTTACAATCCAAGCAACCGTGGGTTAAGGTCATGTTCAAGGACCCAACAGTAACAGGTTGGCAGAGACCCAATTTGAACCCTGGACCTTCTGGTCCACAGCCTAATACCTTAACCACTGGGCCACCACAGTGTTGCATATATGGTTTTTCATTGCATGGGCTCAATGTTGAAGATTTGGCTGCAGCTGTAACTTCACTATCTCTTTATGATGTGGTAAAGAAAAGGTTCACAGAAAGCATTTGGTTCTAATATCAGTGCAATTCTTATTTCTGGTCTTGGGTGGAATTGCAGTTGGTTAGAAAAGTGCAACTACGGGACTGTGGTGGCCTAGCGGTTAAGGTACTGGACTATGGACCAGAAGGTTCAGGGTTCAAATCCCTGAACCTTCAAATCCCCACTGTTGGGTCCTTGAGCAAGACCCTTAACCCACAATTGCTTGGATTGTAAGACTGTACCAATTGTAAGTCGCTCTGGATAAGGGCGTCTGCTAAATGCTGTAAATGTAAATGTAAATGTAATGAATATATAGTGTCGCAGAAGTAATGCACTAACTATCAACTGACTCATTCATCATCATTCATTCACCTTCTTATCCGCTTTATCCTGGACATGCCTAGCTGGCGGCATAGGGCGCAAGGCAGGAACAAACCTAGACAGGGTGCCAATCCATTGTAGGGCACATACACTCATGCACACACTCGCACACTAGTACTTTAGAGATACCAATTAACCAAACACACATATCTTTGGACTGTGGGAGGAAACTGGAGTACCCGAAGTAAACCCACACAGACATGGGGAGAACATGCAGACTCTACACAGAAAGGTCCCAAAAAGCCCCATCTAGGATCTTATCTGGGACCTTCTTGCTGTGAGGCGACACTGCTACTCACTGGGCCACCGTGCTGCCCAAACTGACTCAGCTCATGACATTTGTGCTTTAATGACACCATTACTAACAACGTACACCAGGCTAAAATCTGTCCTCTTGGGCACTGCATGCCTGAAAATGAGGTGGTGGGTAATAACTGCAAAATTTTACAATAACTGAGCATTTCTCGGTGATAAGCTTGTAGGTCCTCACCATTAGTTTCAATGGAAGCCCATAGTGCTGAGTGTTAGTATCACTTTTGCTGAAGTCAGGGTCCGTTTATAGAGAAGTGCCCAAAATTAGTAGAAAGCATTCTACCAGGGTGCTTTACCAAAAACCCATTTCCTTCCACTCCTATTGCTCATGCAAATAAATGACCTCCATGACATAGTGTAGGGCTGTATTTGCAACACATTTAATGGCAGGTAAGCCCACTGCCTCAAAGTTCATTCCTCATCAAAAAGAGCCCCCAACCACAAAAAGTACCCACACTATCCAAGAGATTCCATCAGGGGTGCGGCATGCATGCAATAATGCATTGTGATTTATAGGAAACTTGAGTGTCATAAAGCCACAAATTTCACACCTTTAGCCCATCTACTGCCGCCTGCTCGCTCGCTCACACTTCACAGAAAACTATAAATATCGTCTCATTCAGACAGATAGAAGCATTCAGCCTTTCGAAGGCACAGTGAGCACAGTTGGGGGTTCAACAGGTGAGGCAAAAGGACGACTCTGTGTCCATCACATCGGAATATACGTGGGAATATGGCGACTGGCTTAAACTTTTATCAGAAGCAAATAATGACTTTGTTCATGGGGATATGTTTGCTCATTCTTGGATGTACAACGGATACTGAGGCCATTCCGGAGCGCCTCATTAAGTCTATTGACCGTCTAAATGGTCACTATTATAAACAAGTAAGTCTCATTAACAGTATATGCTACTGCCTTTGGTAGTAAATAGAAAGTAATGCAGTATGATGTTAGACTACTGGTTTGAAATAGGTTTGGTTATTATTTGGATAAAAAATAGCATGACAGTAGAATCCACTTATATTTCCATGAAAATAGAACTGTATTAAAAATAAAAGCCCTTTGTACAGGTAAAAACATATCTTGAAATGGCACAGGAAGCAGACTCGGAAACCATGGCTATGTGGGTTGTGTTTAGGGGTGGGCAGTGTTGTTATCATTACTAAATGTTGCATTTGACCTAGCAAGACTCAGCTTAAGCCACAAAACATATTTTGCAAGTTGCAGGACTGCAGTGATCCCACGCATGTAACATTAGACTTGACAAGAGTGGTCCCATTACCATAAAAGCCTACCCATTCATCATACCAAAGTTCAAATGTGGTACATTTGTGTTGACATCTGGATAATTTTGTCTCTTTCAGAAACCAGATAACTTGTATACCGGGCATCCAATCTTTCTAGGGAAGCTAAAGGGCTTGGATGAAAAGTTTGAGGTAAACTATCTAATGCATACCATAATTGTATAACTTTAACCTACATTTCTTGGAAAGAACTGTGACGTCATGATGGCATGCCATAATTTATTATTTAGGGCACTGTTGCCCTGGTTTGCTATGGCAGGTCATATGTGCTGTTTTACTTTGATCTCATGGCTCGTCTTGTTCTTGTGTGCAGGAGGGTGAACAGAAGCTTCTGATGACCGTTATCCTGGATGCGTACGACAGAATTTTCACTCAGATGCAGATTGAGACTCAGGACAACACTGTAAAAGATGACCTGAGGGAAGTAAAAGATCAACTGAGCATTGTGAAGAAACACTACTATTCTGGCAAGCATGCTGACCTCAAGAGCTACGTCAATGAGCTGCTGGCACTCGAGGTAAGACACGTGGAGTAAACTTCATTCATCTTGTACATAAAAAATGCTTCATGTAACCAAAAAAGCAAAGAACTGTTTATGCTTAAGGAAGCAAAGCATTTTGTAAAGAACTAACCATTGTGCCACACCACCCACAAATGCTGTCATCAGTGGTAGGGAAAAAGATGCATATGTACGTCTAATGACTGACTATATCATCTGTGTTAAATACCCGCAAAACAGTAAGATTAAGACCTTAAACCATATTTTTACTTCACCATTTCTAACCTGTTCTGTCCTCCTAGGCAAGCGATCCACTCAACCAGCGCAAAGCATTGTTTGAGCTGAAATCCGTCTACAGACACGCAACCCAACTGGGAGGTCCTTCAACGCAGAACCACCGGCGACGTAGACAAGCTAAAAACTCAAAAAAGCAGCGATCAAAATTGGGATCTGAACAATGATGAAGAATAATGCTTTGAAGTGTCATTTTATTTATTGCGATACGGCTTAGTGTATTTAAAATTTTGAAAATTCTGACGTCATTCAAAATGCTGACAACTTAAAATAATGATTGTATATTTATTTATTTGCTATTTATTGTTTTCAATTTTTGCCTTGACTACTTGAACAAATGTATTACTTGCTAAAGCAAGAAGTGTAAAGTCTATGACTAGATAAAATAAACATATTGTTATTATAATAACATCTGGTTGGAGTTCATTTAAACGGAATGCATTTAAATGCAGTTTTTCAATCAAGCCTCTTACCTGGATCAGCGTACAGCTGAATGTGCAATGGATTTGAAGGAATTAATTAGCTGAGTGATGAGAACCTATTACTGATATGTACAAGTGTTAGAGTGAGAGTCTGTAGGTAAATAAAAACAATAAATACTAATAACTTATACATAATACCCATAAAGGGCTGCATGGTGCCTCGGAGGGTAGCACTGTTTCCTCACAGCGAGAAAGTCCTGGGTTCAATCCCAAGTGGAGTCTGCATGTCCCCCCTGTTTCCACATGGGTTTATTCTGGGTGCTCCGGTTTCCTCCCACAGACCAAAAACAAGCATGTTGTATTTTAAACTGGTGTCTCTAAAGTGCCTCGGTGTGAGTGTATGTGACCTACAATAGATTGGTGCACTGTCTAGGGTTGTTCCTGCCTTCCATCCTGTGCTGAAGATCAGGATTAAGCGGTTAAGAAAATGAATGAATGACTGAATAATAGCACTAAATACTAAGAAAAAAAGGTACAGTACTGCTTAAAAGTTTGTGAACCTTTTAGGAAATTCTTTGTTTCTGTATAAGTATGCCCCAAGTCCTAAAAGTAAACAAAAAAACCAAATGAAACAACTGATAGAAAATATACTTGGTTATTTATTTATTGAGGAAAATGATCCACCATTAAATATGTGTGAGTGGCAAAATATGTGAATCTTTGCTATCAGTATCTGGTGTGACCCCCTTGTGAAGCTATAACTGCACCGAAATATTTCCAGTAACTGTTGATCAGTCCTGCACAACAGTAGCCCATTACTCAATACAGAACAGCATCAACAATGGGGTGTTGGTTGGTTTCCACACAAGAGCTGCTTACTTCCGGTCCTTCCACAACATTTCTATTGATTTAAGGTCAGAGCTTTGACTTGGCCATTCCAAAACATTCACTGTACTCGTCTTTAATCATTCGGTAGAACAACTTGTGTTCTTGGGGCTGTTGTCCTGATGCATGTCCCACACTCCCTTGAGATTAAGTTCATGGACATTTGCATTTAGAATTTGGTGATATAGGGTGGCACCGTGGCTCAATATTGCCTCACATCAGGTCTTGGGTTCAATCCAAGGTGGAATGTTCTGGGTCATTTCTGTGTGGAGTCTGCATGTCTTCCTTGTGTCTCTGGGTTTACTCTGGGTACTCTGGTTTCCTCCCACAGTCCAAAGACATGTGCATTAGGTTAATTGGTGTCTCTAAAGTGCCCCCAGTGTGTGAGCGTGTGCATGAGTGCATGTGCCCTACGATGTGTGCTACGATTGGTGCCCTGTCTAGGGTTGTTCCTGCCTTGCACCCTATGCACCAGCTCTCCTGCGACCCTGTCCAAGATCAAGTAGATAAGCAAAACAGGCCCAAATCATGATATTACCACCACCAGGTTTCACAGAGTTTATAAGGTTCTTATGTGGGAATGGAATATTTTTATTTATCTAGACATACAGTAAGTGAAATTTTATTAAAGCCAAAATGTTCTGTATTATTTTTTTCCAATAGTCTTCTGGCTTATCCAAGTTGTCTTTAGCAAGCTGCACACCGGCTGTGGTGCTGTTTTTGGAGAACATTGGTTTTCTCATCACATCATTTGCATGCATACCAACATTGTTCAGTGTTCCATTAGTCAATGTGAGAGAGGCCTTTAGTTTCTTACATGTCAACCTGAGTTCCTTTGTGACCTCGTAGACTATTACATGACTTGCTCTTGGAGTGATCTTTGTTGATCAACCACTCCTGGAAAGGGTAACAATGGTCTTAAATTTTCTCCTACACAATCCATCTGACTGGGTTTTGTTGAAGGTCAAACTCTTTTGAGAGCAGTATTGAACATGTGATCTAGGAGTTGTGAGGTGACTGAGCTAACCACATGTGCCACCATGCTGCCCAGATGTGCTATGACGATCACATTTTGATAGTTCATTACATACAACAGGGTGCCCACTCACACCTGATTATCATCCCATTGATTCAAAACACCTGACTCTAATATCACCGTCAAATTAACTGCTAATCCTAGAGGTTCAGATACTTTTGAAACTCACAAATATGTAATATTTTATCATTTTAATCAATAAATAAATGATGAAGTATAAAGTTTTTGTCTAAATGGATTCTCTTTAGTTTTTCTTAGAATTTCTGTGAAAATCTGATGACATTTTGGGTGTTGGAAAATTCAAAAGTGGACTAAAAGAACTTTAGACCTTTGTAGAAGGATGGGAGATACCAAATCATCTGGAATAAGGTTGACTTTCATTCTGTCATTATGTAACTAAAGCACAACAGAAGGTCTTTATGCTGTCTATACTTTGTGAGCATGCTTAGACGTCAACATGCCAGGCCCCCTGAAACAGGGGGTGTGAATATGTGGTTTTGAACAGAGGTACCAAGATAATGTGGTGCAAAGACCCTTGTGTCTGGCATTTTATTATTGTTGCAACAGACAACACAGTTCCTTGAAGTAGTTGTGCGTAGTAAAAATAAATACATAGAGTAAACACAACACAGTAGAGTTAATACACATGAGAGTGAATTATAACATTAAATACACAATACAGTGTAACAATAGAATAAATACACCAGACAGTGCAACACAATACAGTAAATACAGACAATGTAACAACACAGTACATACAGTGGTGCTTGAAAGTTTGTGAACCCTTTAGAATTTTTATATTTCTGGATAAATATGACCTAAAACATCATCAGATTTTTTCACACAAGTCCTAAAAGTAGATAAAGAGAACCCAGCTAAACAAATTAGACAAAAATATTATACTTGGTCATTTATTTATTGAGGAACATGATCCAATATTACATATTAATGAGTGGCAAAAAGTATGTGAACCTCTAGGATTAGCAGTTAATTTGAAGTGAATTTAGTCAGGTTGTTTTCAATCAATCATGGAATGACAATCAGGTGTGAGTGGGGGCACCCTGTTTATATTTAAAGAAACAGGGATCCATCAAAGTCTGCTCTTTACAACACATGATTGTGGAAGTGTATCATGGCACGAACAAAGGAGATTTCTGAGGACCTCAGAAAAAGAGTTGTTGATGCTCACCAGGCTGGAAAAGGTTACAAAACCATCTCTAAAGAGTTTGGACTCCACCAATCCACAGTCAGACAGATTGTGTACAAATGGAAGAAATTCGGCCAACAAAGATCATTACAAGAGCAAGGTGTGTAAAAGTTGGCGAGGTCACAAAGGACCCCAGGGTAACTTCTAAGCCACTGAAGACCTCTCTTACATCGGCTAATGATAATGTTCATGAGTCCACCATCAGAAGAACACTGAACAAACAATGGTGTGCATGGCAGGGTTGCCAAGGAGAAAGCCACTGCTCTCCAAAAAGAACATTGCTGCTCGTCTGCAGTTTGCTAAAGATCACGTGGACAAGCCAGAAGGCTATTGGAGGAATGTTTTGTGGATGAGATCAAAATAGAACTTTTTGGTTTTAAAAGAAAAGTCTTATGTTCTGGAGAGAAAGGAAAACATTGCATTCCAGCGTAAGAACCTTATCCCATCTGTGAAACATGGTGGTGGTAGGATCATGGTTTGGGGGCCTGTTTTGCTGCATCGGGCCAGGACGGCTTGCCATCATTGATGGAACAATGAATTCTGAATTCTATCAGGAGAATTCTAAAGGAAAATGTCAGGACATCTGTCCATGAACTGAATCTCAAGAGAAGGTGGGTCATGCAGCAAGACAACGACCCTAAGCACAACAAGCCGTTCTACCAAAGAATGGTTAAAGAAGAATAAAGTTCATGTTTTGGAATTCAAAGTCCTGACCTTAATCCAATCGAAATGTTGTGGAAGGACCTGAAGCGAGCAGTTTAATATGAGGAAACCCACCAACATCCCAGAGCTGAAGCTGTTCTGTACGGAGGAATGGGATCAACAGTAACAGAAAATGTTTTTAGTTGCAGTTATTGCTGAACAGGGTGAAACATAGGTTCACATAATTTTGCCACTCACTAATATGTAATATCGGATCATTGTCCTCAATAAATAAAATGACCAAGTATAATATTTTTGTCTCATTTGTTTAATGGAGTCCTTTTTATCTAATTTTAGGACTGAATCTGATGACGTTTTAGGTCATATTAATTCAGAAATATAGAAAATTCTAAAGGGCTCACAAACTTTCAAGCACCACTGTACCTAGGACCACGCAACAATAGATACACAGAAGAGTAACACTACAATAAATACACAGGACAATGTAACAGTCCGATTGATACACAGTGCAACATGGTACAATAAATACTAAGGAAACTGTGACACTGGGAAACAAATACACAAACAAGTGTAACAGTAAGTGATTCAATATTACTCAATATTTTTCCATACCCTGTTTTTTTTTTTTGCAACTCCGGAACTAAATGCGTCTCGCACTTAAAGTCAGAAAAACACCTATCAAACACTTTGTGGAGGCTATGAAACACAGTATATACTTGAGAAAACAAAGAATTTGATTATTTAACTTTACATTTTGAATTTTATCTCACATATTTCTATAAGATTATTGGCTGATTGCACATAGAAATCTAATTACTGTCTGAGCCATGTAAACCCAAGAGGTTCCATTATCTGATCACTCAAATGCATGTATACTCGTTGATCGGATTACTGACAAAATCTTATTTTCTGCAGTTATTGGATTATTGAGTGCAATGTAAACACTCTGTCTGAGTGCCATCCCTGGGTTTTTACTTTAGGACGTTTAGGTGTTAGGATTACCTAATCAGGAGCATGCTTTAACTTGGGCAGGATTCCAGACAGGCATGCATAAAGTATAATAATTTATTTACAACATAAAAAACATCTTAGACAGTGACAATACAAAGCATTACATCACGTTCGCACCTGGAATATCCTTTGACTTTGAAGCCCTAAAGCAGCCAGACAAGAGTCTCCAATCGGGAAAGGTCCTGAACAGTGCGTCCACACCCAGATCCATCTATTTATACCAAAAAGAACAAAGGCATTAGCCTTAGCTCTGTGAGTTCATTGCAGTTGGAAATCAGCTAGCTAAAGCAAGCGGTAGGGGGATGGCGAGGCTGGGCAGGTGCCTCCCTGCTTCAAGCCATATCTCAGTATCTAATTGTTTTGGGTACATTCTGTCATTCTTATATACATGTCCCAGATATTGTATGATTGAGCAAAACATTATACGTGACATCAGGAAACCTTTGAAAATAGGTTTGAGCTAAAGTATAGGTCTGAGATAAAGTTATTCCTCTGTATGTTCTAGGGATGATAGACTTAGGGGAGGCCAAGAACTACATCTTGGAGGGGCTGCTCACGGATCATCACATCCCATTCAAGATGCTACCAAAGGCAGTTCAATGCCTGCATGGGAGTCACATAGGATTGATCACAGGTTCTCTCTCTATATATATAACAACAGTTGCCTCTGTGCTAGACTACATAGACTACACCTACATAGACTGACACCTGCCTTTTTAGAGGAAAGAGATTAAAGGCAAAGAAATGAGAGAGATGCAATGTAGACTGAAAATACATGGAAACCCCCTTGTGTAGTTTTCATGTTCAGGTGTACAGATTCATGATGAGAAAAACAAATAAGCTGATACAACAACATGGAAATCCCTCAGCTTGGAGGGATTCTACAGCAAGGTGTATACTGTGACATGCACTGCAGCATGTATACAGGTGAAATGAAAACTAATTTTGGGCATGAGGTCTAATTTGCTGAACAAACAAACTGCTCACGGAGTAGTCAGCAATAAAAACCAAACAAAAAGCCCCACTATATAGTCTGGCAAGCACAGACACTAAGTGAAAGTAAAGAAGCAATACCTAGCTGGTAGTGAAACACCTCCCCAGACATGTCTTTAGTCTGCAAATACTGCTAATAACTTCCAGTGAAGATTTCAGCAAATAAATCCAAACCCCGGCCCATAAATGATCAAATCACGTTTCACTTGTTTCACTTAAGTGCAAAAACTGAAATGAGTTTCTGTATTAATACGTCACATTGGTTGCTTATAGGTGTGGTAAAATTTTTACCATGTCATAATAAGATTGTGATTTTGATGTCTTTACTGAATAAATTAATTATTAGTCATTCAAATTCCCTACATGAAAACGTGTAGTCTGCCCTTTGCAAGAAAGATCTGTTTGTGTAAACCGTTTCCTTACAAAAGATTTCAGAGGTCCATGCATTGCTGAGATGCATGGAACTAGAAAAAGGTGCCAACAGCATTGTTGTATCTTTTGGATTTTCATCTCAATATGGAAATGCCCAGTTCCCCTTTTGATATTCCCTGCTGCACTTGTGTCAGGAGAACATCTGGCCAGGCTAAAGGCACCGTTCAGACTTGTGATAGGCTAATGCATTTTATCATTGTGCCATCTGGTTTGGAGGTACTGCACAGAAATGCCACAACGTCAATCCAACTGTGAACTTCATGGTTTGGAGCTACACTTTTTAGAACGTAAACAGCTCAGAGGAAATGAAATTAAAATTGTATTAAGAAATTGTCCATGAGAATTCTGGAGTTGCAGTCCATCACCTGACCCAAAACACACAAGTACAATGCATTCCAAAGGTTTTCATACCCTTTCACATTTTATGTTGCGGATTTGTGCTAAAATAAAACAAAATTCAAGTTGATCCTCATCTTTCTGCATTCAATACCCCACAAAGAGAAAGTGAAACCAGAGTTTTAGAACTTTTTTGCAAATGTACAGTATTAAAAAGGAAAAACTACAATTTCACATAAAAATAAGTATTCAGACTCTTTGCTATGACACTTGAAATTTGGATCTGGGGCCTCCCATTTCTCTTGATTGTCTTTTCTACAGCTTGAGTGGTAAATTCATTTGATTGGACATGATTTGGAATGACACACACTTGTCTATATAAGGCCTCACAGTTAACAATGCATATCAGAGCAAAAATCGGGCCATGAGGAGGAAACCACTGCCTGTGGAGCTCAGAGACAGGATTGTGTGGAGGCACCAACATGGAGAAGGCTACAAAAAAAACTGCTGCACTGAAAGTTCTCAAGAGCAGAGTGGCCTCCATAATTATTAAAGGGAAGAAGTTTGGAACAACCAGGACTCTTTCTAGAGCTGGCCACCCCATCAAACTAAGTAACTGGGGGAGACGGGCCTTGGTAAGAGAGGTGACCAAAAGCCCAATGGTCACTCTGGTTCGGCTCCAAAGGACATGTGTGCAGATGGGAGCAACTTCCAGAAGGTCAACCATCACTGTATCACTCCACCAATCTGGGCTTTAGAGTGGCCAGACAGAAGCCTCTCTTCAGTAAAAGATACAAAAGGTCATCTGTAGTTTGCAAAAAAGGACCTAAAGGACCCTCAGGCTGTGAGAAACAAGAATCTGAAAGAGACTGAACACTCTGCCAGTAAAACCCATATTAGTAGAGTGCTGCAGTCATGGTTGACCTTCTGGAGGTTTCTCCCATCTGCACACAGGATCTTTGGAGCTCAACCAGAATGTCCATTGGGTTCTTGGTCCCCAGATTACTTAATCTGGTGGGGTGCCCAGTTCCAGGAAGAGTCCTGGTTGTTCCAAACTTCTTCTGTTTAAGAATTATGTAGGCCGCTGTGCTCTTGAGGATGTTCAGTGCAGAATATTTTTTGTAGCATTCTCCAGGTCTGTGCCTCCACACAATCCTGTCTCTGAGCTCTACTGATAGTTCTGATGTGCATTGTTAGCTGTGAGACCTTATATAGACAGGTGTGTGTCTTTCCAAATGATGTCCAATCAACAGAATTCACCACAGATGGACTCTAATCAAGGTGTAGAAACATCTAAAAAAAAAAAAACGATATAGAAATGGGAGGCCCCCAAAGCCAAATTGCAAAATGTCTGAATACTTATGTCCATGCAAACTTTGGTTATTCCTTTTAATAAATTTGCAAAGATTTCTAAAACTCTATTTTCACTTTTTCATTATGGGGTATTGAGCGCAGATTGATGGGGAAAAACTTGAATTTTGTTTTATTTTAGCACAAGGTCTCAACAACTGAAAAAGGACTTTCTGAATGCATTGTAAATCATGGACATAATTTCATCCTCAGTGTCATGCAAGTCTGACCAAAAGTTACATGAAAATGAAGCCCAACCAGTTCATGAATATAAGTGCATGTGCATCACTTCCTTATTGTATTGTATATATGGATAATGAGTGAATGCATATTGACCAAAACAGAGATGTTCCAAACTCAGACTCTGGGTCATCAGCAGTAAGATACAAAATGTGAGCGGTCAAGAAAGAGCACAAAAAATAGGAAGGTTGATGCCATCAGGAAAAACTGAGCAGGTAAAAACTAAAAATGAACTTCTACAAAGAAATGCTGTTTTTGTCTGCTGCATACAAAGAGACTGAGATTTAGTAGATCATTGTGAGATTCAGTCAGCATGACTAGTGCAATTCAGTTTTCCTCCTCCTGACCTCAATTGGGCAAGTAACCTGTTTGAAGAAGTATTCATCATTGTTAGTAAGGATGTGGCGAGTAGCCTTCTTTTCATTTGTGTTACAGTAAGACAATGCATCTGTAAAGCCTGCAAGATAAACACAAAATTAAATGCAGCTCTAGGATTCAAAGTACAAACTGAAATCAAACGCAAATTCAACAGAAACTAACCCCTCCAGAGCTGATTTAAAAACAGTCTCTGGTATCTAGCAGATGCATTAAATATATAAGAAAAATCATAAAACTTTCTCCAATGTTATGACAGATCATGCTTGCTGTTTCACAGGATCTCATGTTGCTCTCATCTTGTCTTGATATCGTAGGTCTTCTTACACAAAAAATAAAAATAAAATTGCACAAACTATGCATCACCTGTTATGTAGCCTGTCCATGTATATGTAATAGTTCATCATCCACGTTAACTACCAGCAAAGATACCACCATTCATTCAAAAATAGCTTTTGTTTCCTTATTGAGGTGCATTTATTGTAACATACTTTTCTTTTGAAAGAATACACCAATGCGAACTAAATTATTTTATGGGCTAGAGGCTAGATTTAGAGCATTTAGTAGGCACCCTTACAAGTGATACAATCCAAGCAATTGTGTGACCCAATGCTGGCAGTAGGGTGATTTGAACCCTTCTGGTTCATGATACAGTATCTTAACCACTTAGCCAGTACACTCTAGAAGCAAGCAACATCAGTCCAATTGTGTGGTGGAAATTCACCATATTAATGCAGAAATCATGTACATACACCCTCCAAATTCTTGCTCAGGAAAATAGGAAAAATTTTGAAATAGGAAATTCAAGTCCATTGCTACCATTCCTAGGAGTGATCGAAAACGAAGATCACTCCAATAAAACTCTCACTATGGCTGATGGTAATGTTCATGAGTCCACCACCAGGTCAGCACTGAACAATGGTGTACATGGCAGTGTTGCAAATAGGAAGCCAGTGCTCTCCAACAAGAACCCTGCTGCCCTCCCCATCGCACATGGACAAGCCAGAAGGCTATTAGGAAAATATGTTGCAGACAGATGAGAGAACGTTTTGGTTTAAATGACAAGCTTTATGTCTGGGGAAAGACCAATACTGAATTCCAGAATAAAAATCTGAAACATGGTGAATCATGGTAGTATCATGGTTTGGGCCTGTTTTGCTGAAGCTGGGCGAGGACAGCTTTTCATAAATAATCATTTAATCATAAATTAAATGAAGTGAATCTCAGTGGAATGTGAGTCATGCAATAAGGCATCCGCATGCAGGGCATGCAGCAAGAGTTGTCTGATCCTCTTCATTGCTGACTGGAATAGCGAAAATTCCTACCTTACCTGTTTTTGTGCACAACAGTAGATTCCCATGGGTTCAGCAGTTCAGCAGTACTGGCTAAAACAAATGACATGCATTTATATCTGACAACAAAGGAAAGTTTACAAAACTCTAATGAGTTCAGACCCCTCTAACCCCCTCTAACTGAAGAAATTCAAGACCACTGTTACCTTTCCCAGGAGTGGTGAACCAACAAAGATCACTCCAAGAACAAGGCGGGATATAGTCCATGAGATCACAAAGAACACGTCCTAAGCGACTAAAGATCTCTGTCACACTGGATAATGGTAACGATCATGAGTCCAACATCAGGAGAACACTGAACAGTGGTGTACATGGCAGGGTTCCAATGAGGAAGCCACTGCTCTCCAACAAGAACACTGCTGCCCTGCCTGTCGCACATGGACAAGCCAGAAGGATATTGGGAAACATGTTGCAGACAGATGAGACCAAAATATGAATTTTTAATTTAAATAAAAATCTTGCATTCCAGAATAAAAACATGTGAAACATGGTGAATCATAGTTTGGGCCTGTTTTGCTGCATCTGGTCCAGGACAGCTTGCCATCATTCATGAAACAATGAGTTTTAAATCATAAATTAAATGAAGTGAATCTCAATGGAATGTGAGTCATGCAACAAGGCATCTGCATGCAGGGTATGCAGCATGGGTTGTCTGATCTTCTTCGTTGCTGATGGGAATAGCGAAAAATTCCTACCGTACCTGCTTTTTGTGCACAATAGTGGATTCACATGAGTTTGGCAAACCATACCACTGGCTAAAACAAATGACTGTATATCTGACAATAAAGAACTTCATTAAAGGCATGTAAAAAACATAGTAAGAAAAACATTTTGAATTGATCCAGGGATCCCATACTTTACCCATACTAATTTTTGCCTACAAATAGTTTTGTAATTGGTCTGTCCTGAATTAGTGGTAACAAATTTTTCAAAATGATTAGATGTATAATGTTAATTAGAGCTGGTTAGTACAGTGAATAGAACCAAGATATACAGCATTTAATCTGAATATTTATAGTCTTTCTGGAGTAAATGTTTATTTGTGTTCTAACTCTTGTTGGGATCTACCCTCAGGTCTGAGCTGAACTTAGTCTTTAGATCCACATTGTTCTCCCTCAGAAAACTCTTCTGTCTCAGACTGTGTTAGAGACCTGCCTATGTAGGTGAAATTTATCACAACGATCGTCTACATGCAGCTCATGTAGTTCACTGAGTTGGAGTCTGTTGTAACTATTGTATTTCTGTGTGTGTGATGTGTGAGACCATCTTCTGTCCTTGTTCAGTCCGTAACTTAATGCCAGATAGGTGGATGAATAGAGAAATGTTACTAGCACGTCATCCAGACATTTCTAGAACTCTCCAAAACTGGTTAGGCACTGTTCCTAAAAGATAATACTACACAAATTGTCTAAAACCTGTTTCTTTATTCAGGACCTTCTGGAAGAAAAAAGATGACAATATTTCTGACAGCATAATCTTTAAAACTGTTGGCTGACACTAACAATGTTTTAGCAATTCCAAAAAGTGTCAAACGATGATAAAGTGAAATTAGTGTCATACGTTTACTAAATTAATACAAGAGTTATGCGCTATGACTGTCAGAATATGGATGGAAGTGACCTTACTCTGACTACACTGACATTACTCAAAACCCCAGTACTCCACCTGACACAATGTATAGGTCAGTTTTAATCACCAGATAGAGGAGACTTTATTCGACAAAGTCCTAGTCTAGAAACCATTAGTGAACAAGATTTGATCAAATCAGGATGTTTCAAGACTAGGGAGTGGAGACCAGACATTTTGCAGACATTTCCAGACATTTCTCATTAACAGATTTACCAGGAGAGGCAATGAGAATTTTTCCATTATATATGGCTATTTATAATATATTTATTTATTTATTTATTTATTTTTTGAACCCATTCTTTTCATATTCTCAGACCTCAACTATTGAAAAATCTACTCATTATCACCCAAATGAATCAGGTTTCACCTTGAGTCATTATCACCTAATTGAATCAGTTTAGCTACATGTAACAGTTATAAGAGCAGAATTTAGATTAGACAAGTTGGAAGAAGAATAATTAGAAACCAAGCTTGCTATGGGGTCTTCATTATTCTCTAATCCTAGGGAATTTCAACTCTTTGAAAATGTATTACAGTACATGTCTTGATGCATGCTCAATGATTCAGGTGAGAAAATCCCAACGTTGAATCAGTTCAAACATTTCTCCAACAAAACCATATGTCCAGATGAACTGATTCAACTTCTGGTGTATTACAGTACAGACACTCAACCTCAGCTGAACTGATACTAATCCTAATTAAACATGGACTGACAACAAACCAATTTTATTGTCAAACCAAAAATGACAATAAAAGGTTTTTCAGTCATATAAACATCATACAACCCCAAATCAGAAAAAGTTGGGACAGTATGGAAGATGCAAATAAAAAATAAACACACTGTTTCTAACATTTAATTTGAATTCAGGGAAGAACTACAATTTGTATTTCAATGAAATTTTATTTTATTTTATTCCAAGGGCACTGACCCAACCCCATAGACAGTCCTTTTTATCTTTGGTCTGGAGCACACAGCATCCATTTCTTCCAAATAGTACCTGGAATACTGATACTGTGAAAGTCCATCCCAGATTCCTCCAAACCCAGGGAAGTCGATGCTACTTCATTTTTGCACAGTAACATTTTAAGTGGCACTTGTGAATATGCATTGCACTGTAACTCCGTATTTTAGTGCTTCACAAAGGTTTGCCAAAGTAATCCCTATTTAATCAGCTATTGATGAATGAATGATGCAGTGCCATTCTTGATGCAGTGCCATCTGAGTGATCAGAAATCACTGGTATTCAGTTTAGGCTTGCGTCCTTGCCTTTTATGCACTGAAATTCTTCCACATTCCTTGAATCGTTTAATGTTATTATGCACTGTAGAGGAATAAATATGTAAATCCCTTCAAATATTTCTTTGAAATGATTTTTAAACATTTCAATAATTTCCTCATGGATACTTTGTTTTCATACTTTGTTTTTATCTCATTACTAGCCCTAAATTTTCTCAGTCCCAACTTTTTTGGAATGTATTGAAGGCCTGAAATGCTGGTATGGATGTATCTACAAATGAAATGAAGTTGACTAGGCAAAACATGGAATATCTTGGGTTCATACTGTCTGCAATGAAATAAACCTCAAAGTAAATGAAAGGAATACTGTGGTTTTATTATTGGCATTTTCCATGCTGTCTTAATTTTTTTGTGATGTAGGGTTGTACTTTACTTTGGAGACTCGCTGACACAAAGCATTCAATAACAACTATGGGCTGTGGTAGCCTAGCTGTTAAGGTACTGGACTCAAATCCCACCTCTGTCAAGCTGCCACTGTGGGGTCCTTGAGCAAGACCCTTAACCTACAATTTCTCAGATTGTAAGACTGTACCAATTGTAAGTTGCTCTGGATAAGGGCGTCTGCTAAATGCTGTAAATGTAAATGTAATGTAAACAAGACAAAATTTAATTGGTCTAAAGTTGCATTTTAAAATGGGCACACTTCTACATCCTACTGGCCAAAAAACACAAAAGCTTTTTAATTTATTTATGATATAGTACATGTACAATTCTGAGATGGTTGTGCAAGCATGGCAAATACATTATAGGCAAATGCTCTTAACCACAGAAACTTGCAAAGTAAACACAACAAGGCAAAGTTTTTATAACCTAATGGAGACTACTAGGCAACAAAACATCCAATAAGCATTAAACATCATTAAGCCACTTTATCCATTCAATAATCCCAGCTCAGCAAATAACATTATTACAACAGCTAATGTTAATACCACCTACAGAACGTTAGTCATGTGTGCTATGCACAATATTTCTCTTGTGGTGAATGTATATTGACCAAGACCAAGATCTGAATCTATAATTAGAATCTAGGACAGCCTGGCATGTCGTAACCTTGTTAGTCACCAACAGCGGTAGCTTTTAGTTTTAACTTCTGACAAACAAATGGTAATATGCCATCTTTGCTGGTAGAATGTCTCTGGAGTAGACGCAATCTTGTCCTCATCGACTACACTGCAAGGATCATGTTGCATCCTGGTAGCAACAAGGTTTACAAGGTGGCACACTTCGTATCAGGGTGGAAATCTTAACAGGAAGAGAACATACGGTAGGTCAAGAAAAAACAAACAAAAGGAAGAACTGCTGATGTCATCAAGCTGGAACTGAGCAAGTATAAATACAAAGGTAAATCATGAAGACAAATACACAGGAATGCTGCTTTCTTCCAGTGGATACACACAAAGAGACTGAGATTTAATAGATCACTGAAAGTCGGTATGGCCAGTACACTGCTATACACGGTTCTCCTCCTCCTGATTTCAACTGTGGAAGTAATCGAGTATGTGAGGATTTTAGGAAAAGACAGGTGTGTTTTACATCCACCTTGTTTTGACCTGTTAACGGTGGAGAGAATGACCCAGCGTGTCAGTAAGAATGTGGTAAGTAGTCTCTTTCTTACTCGTACAGAATTTCGCCCTGTTTTTGGATTGTAATACACTGTAGCTTACATCCATTTAGCTAACTTAAGATATACATTAAATGAAGTGTCATTATGTGGAGTATATTTTAGGTACAGTGTACAGCAGAAGACTAATAACACTATGAAACAGGGACTCAGATCAAATCTGATGTAGAATAGATGGGGCACTTATTATGTTTCTGCATATTTGTGTTGTAAAGGCCAATGGTTACCAATGAGGACCGAATGCTTAATGTACACTTATATAATCCTTTCAGCCAGCTGCAGATAGAGAGAACATTTTAC
This sequence comes from Ancistrus triradiatus, assembly GCA_025084515.1. Taxonomy (NCBI): domain Eukaryota; kingdom Metazoa; phylum Chordata; class Actinopteri; order Siluriformes; family Loricariidae; genus Ancistrus; species Ancistrus triradiatus. Next base: position 34,453 of record JAJAGP010005212.1, read on the forward strand.
TGAAGAGCCAAACTTTTGACATAATCCGCAAAAAGGTGAGACACTTTTGTTCATTATTATTGCTACTGCACCAGGTACAACACAGAACACTTCTCTTGATCCACAGAAGAAGCTTCACAGCTGTGTGCTGGGAAAAATCATTGACTTTTTTGAGGATGTTCTACAATATACATGGCAGCACTCCAGTGACCATGGCAACATAAAAACCCACCTTGAGCTAATCTCCATCATGGAAAGAGTGAGAAGCTGCACTTACAAAGTAAGCATAACTAACAATATCATTTGGACATGCTAATTTACTAACAATGGAGTACAACCAAGTATTTAGCTGAGCCCAAGTTTTCACTCTTGAAATTTTCTTTAAAAAGACAGAGAAATGTCATTTATATCACTGAGGACTTTAGTGGGTTAGTACTCATGAATGTTCTGCCAGCATCAGGCAACAAAAATGGTTGAATAATATATGTTATGTCATCAAGTTTCAGATGATGCGACAAATAAATCATCATCGAAACTAACTTTTTTTTAAGTGCTTAAAATCTAAGGTAGTTTTTGTTATGTATTGGTGTACTGTATTGGGACTGTGGTAGCCTAGCGGGTAAGGTACTGGACTCTGGACCAGAAGGTCCAGCGTTCAAATCCCACCTCTGCCCAGCTGCTACTGTTGGGTCCTTGAGCAAGACCCTTAACCCACAATTGCTTGGATTGTAAGGTTGTATCAATTGTAAGTCGCTCTGGATAAGGGTGTCTACTAAATGCTGTAAATGTAAAGGGAAATGTAAATGTAAACCATATAGAAATGGTTAAATATATAAATTGATGTACATAATTTGAATGACTCCTTAATTTAAGTATATGGTTGTTTCTCTTTCATCCAAATGTAATCCCTTAAAAGGTTTATGTGTTTGTGGTTTGAGAAAATACATATTTCTATTGAGAACTTTTCAACCCAAGTTTTTTTTCCTTTTCATATAATTTCTGTGTGGTTTTGAGGCTAGTGTGTTAATCTATTGTGCCTATATTTCAGATATAAATAAAAAAATAACTAAAAATCAGAACTGTTCATATAGCAGACATATGCATAGTATACATTATTAAAGGTTTCAAATTTAGGCAAAGTCAAAGGCATAGAAAAGGTGCCAATATAGCACCAGACCTATACAATATGAGGATTAATATAAATTAATAGTACTGCAATTATTACACCGGTCTAAATCTTGCATCTCTCATACTGAATGTGATAGGTGATCTCAATGAGCTTGCTGTCCCTCTTCTGCATATCGTCTGAGCAACTTTTAGATCCCCCAATTCTTTCTTACATATTCTGGCAGATTATTGGCCAGTCCTTTCTTAGCATGTTTAGTAATTCTGCTAGAAGTCATATACTGCTATCCACCCAAAAACCATGTAGTGTGCAAACTTGCATGCACTATATAGACATTTTGATCATATCATCTTGTCATGTTTAATGCACCATTATCAGCAAAGTGCAGTATGGCGTATTAAATCCTATCTGTAGATGTACATTCTGATAATCTTGTTCTGGTTTCAGGTGAAGAGATGTGATAAGCTGTATCAAATGGCTGCCAGGCACCCCAATTTAGAGGTAAGTGTACAGTAGATGAGCTCATCTCATTAAATGAACCATTTTTATACTTGAGTCAACTGCTGACACTTCGTACACATATCAGCCATATAAGGTTCTGTAATGTATGTGGTCTAGATTTCCGAGGAAGATATGACTCCGGAGGGGGTGGCTTTCTTTCAGCTGCAAAAACTGATCTATGCCAGCAAGAGAGTATGTATGACAACAGTTTCATAGAATTTACTCAGA
>JAJAGP010005213.1:0-36281 GCA_025084515.1 Ancistrus triradiatus
TGTGACCTCGCCAACTATTACATTATGCCAACTATTACATTATGCCAACTATTACATTATGCCAACTATTATTATGCTCTTGGAGTGATCTTTGTTGGGCGACCACTCCTGGGGAGGGTAACAATGGTCTTGAATTTCCTCCATTTGTACACAATCTGTCTGACTGTGGATTGGTGGAGTCCAAACTCTTTAGAGATGGTTTTGCAACCTTTTCCAGCCTGATGAGCATCAACAACTCTTTTCCTGAGCTCCTCAGAAATCTCCTTTCTTCGTACCATGATACACTTCCACAAACATGTGTTGTGAAGAGCAGACCTTGATAGATCCCTGTTCTTTAAATGAAACAGGCTGCCCCCTCACACCTGATTGGCATCCCATTGATTGAAACACCTGACTTTAATTTCACCTTCAAATTAACTGCTAATCCTAGAGGTTCACATACTTTTGCCCCTCGTGAATATGTAATATTGGATAATTTCCCTCAATAATTAAATGACCAAGTATAATATTTTGTCTCATTTGTTTAACTGGGTTCTCTTTATCTACTTTTACGGCTTGTGTGAAAATCTAATGGTGTTTTAGGGCTTATTTATTCAGAAATATAGAAAATTCCTAAGGGTTCACAAACTTTCCTCTGGGAACACCCCACTGAGGCGGACAGCCTCTGGGAAGACCCCACTGAGGCGGAAGGTCTCTGGGAATGCCCCACTGGAGCACATGCCTCTGGGAAGACCCCAGTGGAGTGGACAACCTCTGGGAAGGCCTCACTAGGGTGGACGGCCTCTGGGAAGGCCCCACAGAAGCGGACGGCCTCTGGGAAAGCCCCACTGGAGTGGACAACCTCTGAGAAGGCCTCACTGGAGTGGATGGTCTCTGGGAAGGCCCCACTGGAACGGATGGCCTCTGGGAAGGCCCCACTGAGGCGGACAGCCTCTGGGATTGCCCCACTGAGGCGGACGGCCTCTGGGATGCCCCACTGGAGTGGACGGCCTCTGGGAAGGCCCCACTGGAGTGGAAGGCCTCTGGGAAGGCTCCACTGGAGTGGACAACCTCTGGGAAGGCCTCACTGGGGTGGACAGCCTCTGTGAAGGCCCATCTGGGGCGGATGGCCTCTGGGAAGACCCCACTGGAATGGAAGGTCTCTGGGAAGACCCCACTGGAGTGCACGCCTTTGGGAAGACCTCACTGGAGTGGACAACCTCTGGGAAGGCCTCAATGGGGTGGACAGCCTTTGGGAAGACCCCACAGGAGCAGACTGCCTCTGAGAAAGCCCCACTGGAGCAGATGGCCTCTGGAAAGGCCCCACTGGAATTGATGGTCTCTAGGAAGGCCCCACTGGAAATGATGGCCTCTGGGAAGGCCCCACTGAGGTGGACGACCTCTGGGAAGACCCCACTGAGGCAGACGGCGTCTGGGAAGGCCCCACTGGAGCGGACGGCCTCTGGGAAGGCCCCACTGGAGTGGAAGGTCTCTGGGAAGGCACCACTGGAGTGGACAACCTCTGGGAAGGCCTCACTGGGGCAGACGGCCTCTGTGAAGGCCAATCTGGGGCGGACGGCCTCTGGAAAGGCCCCACTGGAGCATACGGCCTCTGAGAAGGCATCACTGGAGCAGACAACCTCTGGGACTGCCTCACTAGAACTGACAACCTCTGGGAAGGCCTCACTGGAACTGACAACCTCTGGGAAGGCTTCACTGAAACAGACTACCTCTGGGAAGGTCATTGAAACAAGCATAGATGTTGATGCCCTTGGCACTGGCACTGGTGTAGATGCCCTTGGTGCGGGTACAGACGCTGATGTTCAAGGCACTAATGTTCGTGGCGCCATGGTCGGTGCAACTGGCTCCATTAAGAAGCTGAGAGTCACTTCTAGTTCAGGTATGGAACTAGGCGACACATTGTACTCAGACACTGAGTCAAACGGTACGACTGGATTGGGCACGGAGCTAAAAGACGCTAATGGCACATCTACAGAGTTAGGGGGTGCAACGTGCATGGAAATGGGGTTAACAAATTCGGATATGGATACGGATGCTTGGATGCTAAACTGAAGGGCGCGGCGTGCTCGGATATGGAACTGCACAATGTTAATGGCTTAAATATGGAACTAACTAACTCAGATACAGAGCCAACATGCTAGTGTACAAAACTAATGAGCGCGGTGAGCTCAGATATGGAACTGCACAATGCTAATGGCTTAAATATGGAACTAACTAACTCAGATATGGAGCCAACATGCTAGTGTACTAAACTAATGGGCGCCGCGGGCTCAGATATGGAACTGCAGAATGCTAATGGCTTAAATATGGAACTAACTAACTCAGATACGGAGCCAACATGCTAGTGTACAAAACTAATGGGCACAGCGGGCTCAGATATGGAGCCAGGTGGCGCATCGGACCTCTGTACTGAGCTGACCTGTTCAGATACAGAGCTAGTCAGTGTTAACGGCTCATCTACAGAGCTAAGAGGCATGACTTACTCAGATATGGAGCTAGCCTGCTCAAATAGGGAGCTACTGGGCACTAACGGCTCAGGTACTGAGCTACGGGGCACTAACAGTTCAAACCCGGAACTAAGTTGCACGGGTTGTTCAGGTACGGATGACATCATCTGGGTCCTGGCGAGCAGAGGATCCCATAGGTGATGGACAAGCGTAAGTGGGTACTGAGGGTTGGGGAACTTCGGTCCTGGCTTCAGACCCCGGCTGTGCTCCTGAACAGGCACTGGCTGAGGGTCAAGCTCTGCCCCGAGTACCTCCAGGAATTGGTCGCAGGTCCCTGACTCAAAAAGGGGCCATACTTCCACGGTCTTGCCGGTCAGGCGCAGGACCCCGAATGCCAGCCGTGATGACTCCGAGCAGGTGGGAAAAGTGCTCAGATAAGTCCTGCGCTGTTCAATAAACTGCCAGCACTGATTCGGATCCCCGCCGAACTGGTCCCGCTCGCACGGCGGAGGACTGGAACCCGCTGTCTGCATTTTTGGTGGTGGCATTTTGTAACGCTGTGGTACGTGGTGCAAACGGGATGCAAACAAATGCAGGGTTCCAGTAAACAGATACAGTTTATTAAACAAAACAACGAGGAAGATACTACTACTACTACTACTACTACTATTACTACTACTACTAATAATAATAGTAATGGCAGAGCTAAAGTCACAGAGGCTAACAAAAAACAAGGCTAATGCAGGACAAGCTGAAACAAGCGGTCAGAGCCGCAAAACAAGATGTACTGGACTGGGCCGCAAACACAAGAGTCCAGGGTAGCAACAGTCCGGAAACACAACATTCAGTAACACAGCGGACGGGACTGTAACAGCACAGGTAAACCCGTGAACCGCACCATAAGCTCGGGAGACCCGAGATAATGCTACCGCACCAGCGCTAGGGAGAGCGGAGCTTATAAAGAGCTCCCCTGCCTGTACGTGGTTAGCCAGTACTCAAAACATAACGAGGTACAGATGAGTCCGCGGCCATCTTGCTTCCACAGGGATTTTGGGTAATGTAGTCTGAATTGTCCACGAGCGAAAATGTTGGGCTTTAATTGTATGTGATTTTAATATTCACTTTGAAAATGAGCAAGATCCACTTAAAATTGCAGTTCAGTCAGTTTTAGAATCCATGGATATCACTCAAAATGCAATGGGACCGACCTACTGCTGTAACCATACCTTAAAGCTAATATTAACCTTTGCAATCAAAATAGATAACCTTGTTGTTTTCCTGCAAAATGACTCAATCTCTGATTACTATTTCTTAGTTTATGAGCTACCTGTAACTATCGATATCTGCCTACTGCCTCATCATTACACCAAGAGCACTATTACGTCTGCTACTTCAGCTGCATTAATTAAAAACCTACCAGGTGTTTAAAACGCCTAGAGAGCCCAATCAGCTCAAACATGTATCACACCAATTAGAATGTCTGTTTCACTCAACTCTAAATAAAGTTGCTCCTACCAGCATCAAACTCCCCAGGGAACTCATCAGGGAAAAAAGGCTAGCACCATGGTATAATGACCACGCTTGTACCTTAAAGCAAGCAGCTTGGATTTTAGAGCATAAGTGGTGACACAGTAAATTAGAAATATTTCAGATTGCTTGGAGGAACAGCATGGCAGAATATAAACATGCCCCTACTAAAGGTAACACTGTGTATTTTTCCTCATCAATAAAGAAAAATATTCCTAGATTTCTTTTCAATACAGTTTTCAGACTAACAAGAAGCATTAAAGGAATTGACTCTGAAGTTCTGCCTGACTGCAACAGTAACGATTTAATGGATTTCTTAATGACAAGATAACCTAAGCTATTCAGCCACCATTTCAAATGCAGCACTATTGTAAATCTCTCTTTACTTCACTGTAAATCAGGACTAGAATACTTTACCCCAAATTTCTAATAGAGAACTGTCTTCTCTGATCAACTTGTCATCATCTAATATTATTGAGCCACTGCTTATTATTTTAAATCGGTCCCTAAGCTTTGGCTGTGTGCCCAAATCCTTTAAATGCGCAGTTATTAAACCTCTGATTGAAATACCTAACCTTGGCCCTAGCATGCTTTCCAATTATAGATCAATTTTAAATCTACCTTTCCTCTTCAATATTTTAGAAAAAGCTGTTTAGCAGCAGCTATGTAGTTACCTCCAAACCAACAGCATTTCTAAAATATTTCAGTCAGGATTTAAGTGCCATAATAGCATTGAAAAAGTCTTACTTATGTTACTTAATGATCTATTACTGTCCTCAGACAATGGATGCTTTTCTTTTGTTGTTCTGTTAGATATAAGTGCAGCATTTGACACTACAGATCATGATATTTTAATGTTTAGGTTATAAAATACAGCAGGTGTTAAGGGACTGGTGCTTTCTTGGTTTAGATCCTACTTGACCGACAGTTTTTTCTGTAAATAATCTATGCTCTGAGCTCTCCTCACACTTCACATTTTATTCGAACCTTGACTCCATGAACGTATTTTCGCCTTAGATTTATCATCATACCTGGGCCCACTTAATGTCGATGTGCATACTTCACATTCTTTTCCCAAACTTTGACTCCATGACTTTTAGTTCGCTCTTAGATTTATCATCATTACGCCGCCCAAGGAGGTTGGGTCCCTTTTTGAGTCTTGGTCCTCCCAAGGTTTCTTCTTCTAGAAACTAGGGAGTTTTTTTTCCTTGCCCACTGTCGCCCTAAGCTTTGCTTCATTTGGGAATTGGACGTAGTTTATTAGGAGATAATCTAAACTTGTAAAGTTGCTTTGAGACAATGCCCATTGTAAAAAGCGCTATATAAATAAATCATGACTTGACTTGACTTGGACTCCGTTGAAGTGCACATTAGCAACATTATTAGAATTGCCTTCTGTAAACTACATAATATCGCTAACTTAAAAATATACATTTATTTTTATTTTCTTGGTACATGCTGCCCCCCTTAATACCAGTTGAGAATAGTTTCAACACCACAGCCTACCTGAATATAGTTTCTGACAATGTCCATCCCTTTATGGCCACAGTGTACCCATGGCTACTTCCTGCAGATAATGCGCTATGACACAAAGCTCAAATCATCTCAGACTAGTTTCAGTTAGTTCACTGTACTCAAATGGCCTCCGCAGCCACCAGATCCAATCAGGGATGTGATGAAAAGGGAGATTCACATTATGGATGTGCAGCTGACAAATCTGCAGACCACGTAATGCAAATATGGTCCTGCACCTATGCCATGAGAATTAAGACCATTCTGAAGGCAAAACGGAGTCCAACCTGGTACTAGCAAGGTGTATTTAATAAAATGGCCTGTGAGTATATGTTTTGCAGCAATCTGACATTCTGGAACTGATTCCTTCATCAATCTTTGGTTGACTTGGACGTGTGCTTGGGATCATTGTCTTGCTGGAGATCCCAATTATCACCAAGGTTCAACTTCACCAAAGAAGGCATAACATTCCTCAGAATGGATTAGTATTTATGTGAATTCATGATGCCATGATGTCTACCACAGTGGCATTGAGAAAATGTTTTGTTACAAGCACTGTTTTGTCGCTGTATATAAAAAGGCGTACTGTGTTTTTGTCAATAACGGCCTATGGCTGGCTAGGCTCCGGCTTTCCCTCAACCCTGCCCAGGATTAAGCAGATAAGAAAGTGAATAAATAAATGAATGAATACACTGTAATATTATATTTTATATAATATGTTTTTGTGCTGTTATTTTGAAGTGTAGGAGCTAAAATCAGCAAAATCTCAGACAGATGAATTCAATTTAATTTAAGATGTGGATTAAGATGAAACTGATTGAATAGAAAAAAATCTTTCTCCTAACCTTTTTTCCACTAACCATTACAAAATATGCTGTTTTGAAGCAGGTTTCCATGTATATCATTAGAGCACCTAAAGTACACTATATATTTATTAGCACACTTTATTACCCAGGCCTCTGTAATTGTAGCGACGTATTCAATAGTAGCATTCAATAGGATGCACTACTGTGACATCAATGTCATCAGAAAGCTTTTCTTTAAACAATTTGCCTGACTAAATTGGGTGTGCAAACAGTGATAATGAACACATTCATATTTTATTGTATAATAACAATCTAAATAAACAGACCCCATGGTTGCGAGAATGAATTATGCAATGCACAGTTTTTGCAAAAGTGTTTGAAGCTCTATTAACAGGATTATTTTGGGGCTAGTTGTCAGTTGCATTTAATTGTGACAAAAGCAAAAAAACAGTGAATTGTGTTGGAATTCAAGCGTGTCTGTATTTCTGTGCATATGCTGCCCAGGTACAGTGCTTAGAGAGATACTGTAGAGGCAGAAACTGATGTTAAATTATTAGCAATACAGTGGTAAACTACAGTGGTAAATACAGTGGAATATTTTAACCTATTTGTAAGTTTTCAGTATAAGAGAAGACAGCCAACCTGCTGCTTTAAGCTATGCACTCATTAACTGATCGTACTGCATTATACCACAAGCTTGATCATTGAGTAAAGCTTTTTTTGTCCGACTGATTAGACAGGTTCTTTGGCCAGATCTCACTTAATGGCTACTGCTTTTATCCAGGTCAGCTCTAAAAGGGATTAAACAGCACTACAGCAGGCCACTCATAGGATCCACTTACAACCCACTCAGCTTTGCTTATCACACATCATGGTTGCAGTTGAAGAAAGATGGAAGATGAGAAACAAAGAGAGCAAAAGGGCAAGATATAGTGGTCAAAGTGTCCACAACATTTTTAAAATAGACACTGTTTCACTTCTAGTGAGTCTTATTTATATTGCAACACTACTCAATTGGGAAATAAAAAGTCAGACATAATGTTTGATGACTTCAATGCACTTAAAATCATGCTTTAAAAATGTGAGATTGACCTTTCATGGATAAATTGTATATCAAAAAGAATATAATTACAAAGCAAAAACTCATGCTTTTCTATAGTGGGTAACAGAGACTCTAATGTGCATTTGGAAACCAGTCCCAACACCATCACACTGTCACCTCTGTCACTGTCACACCAAACATAAAGCTTCACTGAGCTTACTTGCATTTTTTGCCATTGTTCACAAAATATATATAAATAACTGATCCTGGAAATCCTGGTCTCTATCATTTATACCACAAATCCGGCTTGTCTTAATGTACGATGTGTGTACATTTTGGGGGGTGTACCTGAAAATATGTTTATTTAGTTTATTAATAAGTTTAATTTGTTAATTCCGAGCTTTCCCAAGTTTTATTATTTCACATCGAAGCAACATACCTATTTATGCAAATACAATTTGCTAAATTAGATAAAATTGTTTAGATTATACAAATGTTAAACTTTACTCTGTTTCTATTTCTACTCCTTCCTTTATTATTAAGCTGTTGATTGTGATTATTATTAATTATGCACCATGTGATTGTCAAGTGTTTTGTAACCTGGAGCCAACATTGATCTGCAGTTAATGGTTTATTTGGCACAGAACCTACATTTTAGATAGGTTTAACCTACATCTTCCCACAGTATTTTCTTTCTTCTGATTCCCTATAAAGTGACTTTGGGTAAAAAAGGCACTATATTCTATAAATGGAATAATAATAATAATAATAATAATAATAATAATAATAATTATTATTATTATTATTATTATTATTATTATTATTATTATTATTATTATTATCATCATTGTCATTATCATCATTATTATTAGAGCAAAAATGTAGATAGCTAAAATGCTGACCTGATAGACCATGTGTATACAAGGTAGTAATTTATTTGCTTGACTGATGTGTAACTAATTTATGTAACTTATGTAATTTATGTGACATTATGTAACTAATATCCCAGTCCTAGCAATCAAAACAGGATAGAAATTGTTTCTATTTACAGCCATTAGTTGTGGTCAAAGTACAGTCAAGCACATTACAGATGCCTCTTGTGCATGCTCAATGATCCAGGAAGAAAGTCCCAGAAGTTGAATCTGTTTCATCTGGACATAGAATTTGTTGGAGAAGCGTTTTTGTCACTCATCTAAGTGACTTCTTCAGTCTCAGCAGTTGGAAAACTTCCCCAATCTTATATACTTTGTTCTCCCAGCTCCTCCTTTGCACCTTTGCATAACGACTGGTACCAGCACCACTGCATAACAATGGGACCGGTGATCAGTTTTAATATGCAGATTGACATAGCCAGTAACGGGGGGGACAATGGCCACGTGTGCCATCACACCGGATTGGGGAAGGGCTGCGATGGCTCCGTTGTAAGATGGTGAGAGGTGTACTCTGAGGCCCCCTCCTCGGTTCACAGGGATGGACGTTCCCGTTTTACAAAAATGGCTTCTTTTACTCCGCGTTTCAAAACCATTGTTCCTCCCTATCAAGGGATCTGCACGTTATTCATCCTTGAAAGAGTGTCCACTGGCCTGTAGGTGGGTGTAAAACCGGCAGAGTCCTGACCTGATGAGGTAGCTTTCTATGTTGTGCCATCCGTTTCGCCAGTGGCTGTTTGGTTTCCCCGATGTACAATTCCTGGCAATCGTCCCGGCACTTAGCAGCGTACGCTACATTACTCTGTTTGTGCTGGGGGACCCGATCCTTGGGGTGGACCAGTTTCTGGCGTAGCGTGTTTGGGATTTGAAAGCCACTTTTGCGTATTAAACTGATCACCGGTCCCATTGTTATGCAATGGTGCTGGTACCAGTCGTTATGCAAAGGTGCTGTATATAAGATTGGGGAAGTTTTCCAACTGCTGAGACTGAAGAAGCCACTTAGATGAGTGACAAAACGCTTCTCCGACAAAACCTATGTCCAGATGAACAGATTCAACTTCTGGGATTACAGATGCCTATTACAAATCTGCAGGATTTTCTTGTCTATTTTCATAAAGGTGAGATAAATAAAATAGAGAGATTCATCACCCTGAAGAGAAATAAAAATCTGGTGACTTTAAATAGAATTAACAATTTAGGAACCTGAGTTAAGGAAAAACAACTGTGCATTTACCTCTTTTTGGCAGCACACAAGGTGAATATCCAGGACCATCACAGCCGTTGAATAATACATTACATTCAACATGCTTTTTTTAGAGGGATGCAATATTCAAATTGGAACACTGACGAAAGGCATAGGCTCCGCATATTGATTAAGTTAGATGTGAAGTAATAACTGTAGGATGCAATTCAAATTTGATTAGAACTAAATTAAAAATACCAATAAATGAAATGTATAACAGGAGTTAGGTTTTACTGATGTTCTGCCACAAGTACTTGATCAAGAGGTTTGATGGTGTATGCTATAAAAATATGATACATTCATGTTTAATCACTTCTAAGTCCACTTTTTACTTTCTTCTTTAAGATTCATTCATTATCACTGACTTCCTGACAGCCAAACCCTGATTTGCACATTTGTGAAGCTGTGTGTTGGACCAGGTGGTAAACAACACTGGAATTTGAAAGGACACTCAGAAACACGGCACCTACAGAAATTTTCTGATGACTCTGATGCTGTTTTGGGTGTCAGGAATGGATGGAACACAGGACTTTGATCTACAGCTTCAGTGAGTAGTATGGAAGAAATAATCTGCAACTTAATGTAGCCGAGACTGAGATGGTGACCATACTCACTCCTTTCTCTGTATTGGATGAGGCTGTAGAGGTGGTGGGGATCTAGAAGTACCTGGAGGTCCATGTAGACCACAGACTCAACTGGAAGGCTGGATAAACTGCTGTTGAGGTCTCCCTCTTTCTCAATTATAATCTTATTAAGCAAAGAAGCATCTTTAGCTTCCAGCACTATATGCCTATCTATCTGCCTGTCTGTCCACCCATACGTCCGACCTCCCATAATATAATAATAATAATAATAATAATAATAATAATAATAATAATAATACAGGTTTGTTTTATTTCCACCTTCATTGCAACAGCCTTCTGAGAGATCTTTCTACAAGATTAAATTAGACTGTATGCTGTATGCTTCTGATTACAACACCATGCCTTATTTTCATGTTCCACTTCAAACAAACATTTAGGACTCATAGGTGCACCTGTGTTTATGAACAGTACTGTGTTTGTAGTTGTGTAGGTTTTTGTAGATGCCTCAAACCGTGTAAGCCTTAGTCATGTCCATAAATCCACCTAATACAGATATATCATTCATATTACTATGTTTCTGCTGAGTAATGTTAGACACACTCGTCATATACAGTCAGAAGAGATGACATAACTAAAGACTTCGCCGTCCCATGCTCAAATTCCGCACAGCTGCAATCCTCAGTATATCAGATTACACAACACCATTCAACTCACTAATACAACCATGCATGTGAAACTTACAATTGCTGAGCCATACGAGGGGTGGGATGATTCACATGCTCACATGAAATCAGCATTAAAAATTCTTATCTGTATGTAATTAATTTTGTGATAAATATAGCAAAAAAGCAGATCAGCAAGAAAATGAATTAATAACACAATCTAAAAAGAGATTTTTGAGACAGAAATAACAAGGCACATTTTTATAGGTGGATGGGCTTCATTCTGTGTGGTATTATACACCTGTAGAAATACAGAGGTAGAAAGCTGGCACTTTTAAAATAAGCAACAGTAAGATTTAAGTACAATGATTATGGTCTTGAACCTGTGTTTATGTGATAATGATGTTGACATTAGCAGTTTTTTGCAAGCCCATTTAGGGCTGTTTCTAAAGAGACGGATCGATTCAGCATGGGGCTGTATACATTTGGTGGTTTTCTTGGCAGAGAGTTAACCTCATCAAACTGCTGCTCCACACAGACCCCTGGGACAAAAAGTTACACACCGTCAGTAACTCACTGCCAATCACACCTACACCCTCGCACGATCATACCCACACCCACACAAGGCAGAAGCAGAGCAGGAAATAATAGTATATACACAGAAGTAATGAACTAATGCACACACACACAGATGAACACACAGGTAAGAGAGAGAATGCATGGCAAGCTAAACGTAAAGAATGAAGAAAGAAAGAACATACAAAACATTGTCTTTGATCACCGTGCAACTTGCACCCGGTACATGCCGGCAGTAGTAGGATTTTTCCACACAAACATCAGGATTACAGAGGCAAGCACAACACATGATTATGCAACTATTCTCTTATCTGTAATGGTTTTCTAAGCAGAACCAGGAACAAATGATATCATCTGAAAATTTAATTCATCTCATCTGTGCATGTATTGCGTGTGCGTGTGTGTGTGTGTGACATGAAGTAGCCTGCAGGCTGCACTGACCCATCTGCCTCACTGTGCATCTTGGAAACCTTAATATGACTTTAATTGCAATGATTTATAGTTATATTTATCAGCATTGAACCATAACTTTAGACCTAGGCCTTCAGTTTGCTGAATAAACACTAAATTAAAGAAATGAATAGAAAAATAAATTCAGTGCATGTGTGGGTGCAAACATTTTAAAGAGCCAATGATTATTAAACAAAGTCAACCAATGCAAAGATATTGACATCTGGAATAGTTCTTTAGAATAATCATGAAACACTGAGCACAATTAACAAAAGCCTTGTCAAACTTCAAATTATAACCAGAAACAATCTGTTCTTTCACTTAAAATGTCAAAATGATTCAAAGTAATCATCAGTTCATAATTTTAAACCAAGTTCTCTGAACAAACCAACCAACCAACACTGCAATCATTTGCAATCTGCTTTATTCAGCTTTATCATGCATTAGATTTACTGTCTATACACAAAGCCTGAACATTCAAGAAACCAGCTTTCACTTGAATGATCTGAATAATGACTTAGAAATCCTTCATTCTTTAATTGTGAATTGATCAATAGCAGCATTTTCAAATACAGACTCAGAGAAAAACCTGAGAGAGTGTGATTGTGGAACATAGATTCAGCGTTACATAAGTACTTAGTCACCGGTTGCCATTCAGAACAGAATTTACAATGCACTTGGAAAGCCTTCAGACCCTTTCACTTTTCCACATTTTGTTATGTTCTGGCCTTGTGCTCAAAAAAAAATCCTACTTTCAATACCTCAATGGACAAAACCATAGTGAAAACAGAATTTTACATATTTTTTTTTTGAAATTTTAGAAAATTTACTGAAAAAAAAGTAAAACAAATGAAAACAAACATAGTATTCAGACATTTTACTTAGTACTTAGTTGAAGCATCTTTCGCCCGCACTGATTACAAGCCTCCATTCTTTCTTGGGTTTTATGATGCCACAAGGGGTTTGCCACACCTGGATTTGGGATTTTTTCCTGACAGTTATATGACCCAAGTGCAGTTAGCTCCAGATGGAAGTAGTGAACCAAAACACAAAAAGAAAAATAAGACAAAGGTTCACACAAAGGAAAAGAGAGAAAGAGGAACAAAGGTACTTCAGTGGCTGAGGATCGAACCCGGAACGGACGTGTGAGTCGGTGCCGTGTTAACCTAAGACTCAACTCGGCCACTGAAGGAATAACCCAAAAAAACTAGGCTGAGAGCTTACGCTGTCAGCGTATGGCGCCTTTAAGCCGTCGCACTTACGGCGTATAACCACTAGGCTGGCGGCGCACCAGACCGCGCATGCGCAAAGCGATCGCGCTGGAATGGGTCGCCTGCACGCGCTGAACCAGCGTAGCGATAGCGCAGTGCGCGAGAACGTGCTCAGCAGACAGAAGCGCTGTCTACATTTACAGCACTACTGAAGCTGAAGCAAAACCAAAGCAAAGAAATGGAATTAAGATGAAAGGAAACTAATATCACGCCAGGCAGGAGGCTGGCGGCGCACTAGTCCGTGCATACGCGGAGCGATCGTGCTGGAACGGGTCGCGTGCACGCGCTTAACCAGCGTAGCGATAGCACGGCGCTCCAGAACATGCTCAGCAGACAGAAGCGCTGTTTGTAGCTGTAGCACTACTGCAGCTGAAACAAAACCAAAACAGAGAATGGAATTAAGATAAAAGGAAACCAATATCACGCCAGGCAGGAGGCTGGCGGCGCACTAGTCCGTGCATGCGCAGAGCGATCGCGCTGGAACGGGTCGCGTGCACGCGCTGAACCAGCTTAGCGATAGCACGGCGCTCCAGAACGTGCTCAGCAGACAGAAGCGCTGTTTGTATCTGTAGCACTACTGCAGCTGAAACAAAACCAAGGCATGAAGGAATGAAGAACCGCTTAAGGGAGAAGGGAGCGAGGCGGACTGCCGAAAAAGACCTTGGGGAATTATTCACACACCCCAAGGCTGCGCGAAGCGACGCACGATTCTCCGAAGAAACGGAGCATGGGACGGACGCGCATGTGCGAAGCGGTTTCAGGGTACTCCGTCCACGGGGCCTTGGATACGCGCAGCAGCGTGGGGCAACCTGGACGGAGCATGAAACGGACGCTTGAGGATTATTGAGGGACAATGCTGGACTCTAACCAGCGCCCCTCGTACCTGCGTCGGCGAAGAACGCGCGGACCAAGCCCGATCGCCGACCGGAAAGGCAGCACGAGCCACGCCGCCGCACGGCAAGGGAAGACCGAGGGATTGCTACCCAGGAACCGGTGACCAGGGGGATCTGACCCTATCCTGATCTTCTAAAGCCCTATCTTACCTAAAGCCTTGCGGACTTTACCAAGCTGGCTCTCTGCAAAGAGCGAGCTTTACCCGTGTCCCTGCCTACCTACGGTCACCGATCACAGAAGGTAAGCAAGCGGTGTCTTTTGTGGTTCTGAGGGTGGTCACTAAAGTGGAGGTGAAGCGCGGGTTCAGCTATCACCAAAAGGCGCGGTCTAGCCTATGCGTAGCGTGAGAATGAAGTGCAATGGTAGAGCACCGACCGGACTCAGGAGAGGCCTTAAATACCTGAGTCAGCCGGTGCTGATTAATTGGCAATTAATGCCACGTTAAACAGGCGTTTGTGGGCCACGAAACGCCGTACGAGCGTGGGAATAACTTAAGGGGGCCAATGTTGCCCTCTATAGTCCACAAGGACGGAGAGCAGCCCGACCCTTACAATTACAGCCTCCATTATTCTTGGGTATGATGCCACAAGGTTGCACACCTGGAATTTGGGGATTTTCTGCGTTCTTCTGCAGATCCTTCAAGCTCTGTCAGGTTTGGATGGGGACCAAACATGATGCTGCTACCCCACCTGCCTTCATGTAGGGAAGGTGATGAGAAGTTGCCCAGTTTCCTCCAGATGTAACACTTAAAATTGAGGCCAAAAAGTTACATTTGGTTCAAACTCCAGGCAGGTTTTCATGTTTCTTTTACTGACAGAGGCTTCTTTCTGGCCACGAAGTAAAGATTGGTAGTGCAGTGATGGTTTACCTTCTGGAAGTTTCTCCCATATGTACACAGGATCTTTGGTGCTCAGCCAGAGTGAGCATTGATTTCTTGGTCACCTCTTTTACCAAGGCCTTTCTCCTCCGATTACTTAGTTTGGAGGGGTAGTCAGCTCTAGGAAGAGTTCTAGTTGTTCCAAACATCTTCCATTTAAGAATTATGGATGCCACTGTGATCTTGGGAACTTTCCGTACAGCAGAATTTTTGTAGCCTTTTCCAAATGTGTGCCTCTGTCAGGTTCCTTGCCCTATACCAGGTTTTTCTGTGTTTTTTTCGGTTGTGGGCGACTACTACATCGCCCACAATCCCCTGTAGGAGTAATATGGCCACGGATCCTACCTGAGACCTGATTCCTAGTTTGGTGACTCAGACTCTTTGTTTACGACTCCCCGGTTGACTCGTTGGGTTGATTTAGATTTGATTGCTAACCGCACACAGCTGAGATTTGCCCTATATAAGCTAGACATTTTGCCAGTTGCATTGCAGTAGCATTGTCTTGGTTCACCCGAGCGTATGGTGAGATCCTTTGTTTTACTCCATGCTGGATCTCTTTTGTTGCGGCCCTGTGCACTGGATTGTCTTTTGTTGCGGTACCATCAGCTGGATTACTTTCTCTTGTTGCCCCGTCCGGTGGATTACCCTCTGTTGCGACTCCGTCCCTTTGATCTCCCGGACTCTTGTGTTGCGGTTCTGTCCACCCTGGACTCTCATCTGTGGTCCTGTCTGGTTGGTATGAGTGCGGCTGTGTCTACTTCCATCCTTACTCTGTCCTTGCCAGACCGGTTCGTCGAGGATCCGAATCTGTGCCAGCAGTTTGTGGAAGGGTGCAGGACTTATTGCAGGCACATTCCCTTCTGCCTGGACTCCTCTCTGCTGGCTGCGGTGGTCCTTCGCCTCATGGACAAGGTTCTGCAATGGACCGCCGAGGTACGGCCACAGTTTGAGGCTGAAACCTGTGACCTGTTCCTGTGGGCACTCGAGGCCGGGTTTGGCCCTTGTCGCAAGGCTGTGGACTGGTGACGCCCACCAGCAAGCATCAACTACTTGCTTAACCTCCCGCTCCCTGCTTTTCCTGAAAGCGTCCAGACTGTGACTCTTCCAGAGGACGTCCATACCGCAGCATTTCCTGAGGACATCCAGAACGCTGCACTTCCTGAGGACATCCATAGCACGTTTTGTCCAGAGAATGTCCAGACTGCGGAATTTCCAGAGGTTGTCCTGAATTCTGCATTTCCTGAGGCCGTTCCGGGCCATCTTTTCCCAAGAGACCTTCCCAGAGGCCGTCCATTCCTGGGAGGCCTTCCCAGAGGCCGTCCGTTCCCGAGAGGCCTTTCCAGAGGCTGTTTGTTCCCGAGAGGCCTTCCCAGAGGCTGTCCATTCCTGAGAGGCCTTCCCAGAGGCTTTCCCAGAGGCTGTCCATTCCCGAGAAGCCTTCCTAGAGATCGTCCATTCCCAAGAGGCCTTCCCAGAGGTTGTTTGTTCTCGAGAGGCCTTCCCAGAGGCTGTCCATTCCCGAGAGGCCTTCCCAGAGGCTTTCCCAAAGGCCGTCCATTTCCAAAAGGCTGTCCCAGAGGCCGTCCGTTTCCGAGAGGCGTTCTCAGAGGCCATCTGATCCCCAGAGACCTTTCCAGAGGTCATTGGTTCCCAGAAGGCCTTTCCAGAGGCCGTCCGTTCCCGAGAGGCCTTCTCAGAGGCCGTCTCTTCCCGAGAGGCCTTCCCAGAGGCCGTCTCTTCCCGAGAAGTCTTCCCAGAGGCCGTCCATTCCCGAGAGGTCTTCCCAGAGGCCGTCCATTACTAAGAGACCTTTCCAGAGGACGTTGGTTTCCAGAAGGCCTTCCCAGAGGCGGTCCATTCCCGAGAGGTTTTCCCAGAGGCCGTCTGTTCCCGAGAGGCCTTCCTAGAGACCGTCTGTTCCTGAAGGGCCTTCCTAGAGGTCGTCCAATCCCCAGAGACCTTTCCAGAGGTCGTTGGTTCCTGGGAGGCCTTTCTAGAGGCTGCCTGTTTCTGGGACCTTCCAGAGGATGTCCAGAGCACGTCTTCTCTTCCAGAGGACGTCCAGAGCACGTTTCGTCCAGAGGACATCCAGACCGCCACATTTCCCGAGGACGTCCAGAACGCTGCACTTCCAGGGGACACCCAGATCGCAGCATTTCCTGAGGACGTCCAGAACACTGGGCATCCAGAGGACGTCCAGAACCCTGCGCTTCCAGAGGATGTCCAGGCCGCACCATGTTTTGAGAACATCCAGAGCACGTTTTGTCCAGAGGACGTCCAGACCACCAGGTTTCCAGAGGTCACCCAGAATGCTGCGCTTCTAGAGGCCTTCCCAGAGGTTGTCTGTACCAGTGAGGCCTTCCCAGAAGCTGTCCGTTCTCCAGAGGCTATCAGTTCCCAAGAGGCCTTCCCAGAGGCCATCTGTTCCAGAGAAGCCTTCCCAGAGGCTGTCCGTTCCTCATAGGCCTTCCCAGATGATGTCGTGCCGTTCCCAGAGGGCTTTCCCAGACGGTCGTCTGTTCCCGTGAGGGGGCCTTCTAGAAAGGTCGTTCCATTTCTGGGGAACCTTTCAGAGGACGTCCCAGAAAAGCATTTTGTCGGCTTCTTCCAGAGGACGTCAGCCAGTTCCTGTTCCGAGGGACATCGGGGCCGGGGGTCCTACCTAAAAAAATGTCTGGGCCCTTGCTTCTGAGGACATACGTCCTCTTCTGAGGACTTCTGTCTGAGTTTCCAGTTCCGAGGGGGAAACGTAGATAGAAATTGGGTATTCCTTGGTTCCAACTGACAGCGTTTGGTGAAGGCCTTTGTTTTCGTCCACAACCAGGATATTTTGTTGTTGGTCTCGTCCGGGCTGGATAAATTCAGTTTTGTCGCGGTTTACCATCCGCTGGGGATTACTTTCTGTTGTGGGGCCCACGTCTGGATGGACCTCCCTTTTGTTTGGTACCAGACTTCTAGTGTTTGCGGTTTTCCGTCCATCCGGAACTCGGTCTGCGGCCAGGTATGGATTGATTATTGGAGTGCGGCCGGGCAATAGCTTTCCTGATAGGCCTCCATAGCTTTCACGCTAGTTCTCCATAGTCCATGCTAGGCCAGCTAGATAGTTGTTGAGGCGTGTTCATGTTTAGTATTATTAATTATTAACTGTTTAGTATCATTCCATTATTAATATTACTGTTACTAAAGTACTGTCATCCACCACTATCCCCGGGTTCTGGTTTGGTTATTACGACTTTGTATTGGGCTTGGTTCTTGTCTCCTGGGGATCTCTTTCGGGTTAAATAAAAACTGTTTTAGTTTACCCACCACGCAATCCTGAAACAGCCTTCAACACAATACTGCTCTGAGGGATCTAGAGGGCAACAGTTTTTCTTTCCTCCTGGCTTGGTATTTGCTCTGATCTTCCTTGTAAGGCTGTGAGACCTTACCCTAGACCCAGGTTGTGGTGAGGTCTTTTAAAATTCATGTACAACGGATTTACCATAGGGGGACCCTCCCAATCAAGGTGTTAAGAACATTCAAAGAAAAAAAGATGATCGAGATCCAAGTGTCATAGCAAAAGGTCTGAATACTTATATGTCCCATGCGGAAATTATAGTCTTTCCTTTTTTTTTTTTAATACATTTTCTGCAATTTCAAAAAAATTCTGTTTTCCCCTTTTTCATTAATGGGGTTTATTTGGGAGTTGCGCAATTGATGGGGGGGAAAAACTTATTGTGTTTTATTTTCGGGTTTTTACAATAGGGACTGGGAAATTTTAAATTAAGTACAGTTTTACAATTTATTATAATTAAAATAAGGGGTTTTGAGTTCCATATTCAGGTATCCTATTTTGCATTATTTTTAATTAAAAGGCAGGCATTTTTCATTTACAGGCACTTCTTGAGAGGCATTAAGGGATTAAGGACCTTTGCTTAAGAGCCTAAAACTGGCCAACAGTGGACAGTGGTGGGCTTTGTCCAGAGCCCCTCTTTAACACTTGAGGAGGTTAATTTCCATCCCTTATCATCTTCAAAGTGACATTTTAAAAAATCATGACTCCAAACCAGTCGAAAAAAAGTTCATGGAAAATCATGGAGCAGTTTATTAGAGAGCCAGTTTTTTAGTTAACCAATAATACAAAGGTTATATGTAAAGTTTACCTTCACAGTTCTGAAATATGTTTGTTTAGCTTCTTCTTTCTTCTCTTCTCTTCTTATTCTTTTCTTCACAAAGTCTCCCTGAATATAATGATCTAAATTGGAGCCTTAGATATTAAAGTACTTGTGAAACAAAAACCCATGACCAGGACAAAGCTGGAACGAACCTGGAGAGCTAAACTGGAAGGCTTATTTAAAACAAACAGTTATAATTGGGTGGTTAAGCAAACTGTAATGTGCAGAATGTTCTTTTTTCCCTCATTGAGAACAGAATGCTCTGCTCACTTTTTGTGTGTCCTTTAAGAAAAACAAGCATGTTTGATATAGTTAGAGACACTGAAAGTTTGTTTGATGGGACCTAGAATCTGTAAGGGGGTGTTGTGCGAAAGTTGGTGGATGCTCAAAAAGAACTTCCCAGTTTAAGGGGGACAGTGCTAGTACTGACAGTATGTCTTGCAGGGCAATCAGGGCCAATGTTTCAAAACCACACACAACACACAACACAACCCACACAAACACACACACACACAACAACACACACGGGACAAACACCCACACCACACGGCCACACCACACACACGGACACAAGGCACCACACACGACACAAAAAGCAACCACACACAAACTAGTACAACTGAATTAATGGTGCATTTTACCTCAGAAGAAAAATATGTTTTCACATCTCTTCATACCATATCACAGAAGGGGAACATATAATATTCGCTCTGACTGTATATAACCTTACCCTTCAGGCATGTGTTTGTTTTATTACAATATTTTTTTTACACTATTATCATAATTTATACTCTATTAACGATTTGTTTGGGGTGGTAAAAGTAAGTGAAAAAAGGACAGTTAACAGAATAATATATTATTGTAGTGAGATGTGTCTCATGACACATTAAATGAAATTATGTTCCACGTTCCACGTCGGTGAGACCCCATGAACCCGATTATAGTGATGGCAAGAGCTTTTTGGTGAAAGATTCTACAGTAAGCTTATTTGAATGTTTGTCTATTCTGTTTATTTAAAGATAATTGTTTTATTTAACAAGATAAATGGTAAACACCAGTATCAGTCATGTCAGAGCATCCACATTTATGGCAATTTGACTGGTTTCAACTGTGCAGTGGTGCTGGACAGTTTATGAACCCTTTAGAATTTTCTATATTTCTGCATAAATATGAGCTAAAACATCATCAGATTTTCACACAAAAAGTTAAATATTAAAAGTAGATAAAGAGAACCAGTTAAACAAATGAGACAGAATATTGCAAACCATTTCTTTACTGAGGAAATGTTCCAATAGTACATATCAGTGAGAAACCTCTGATTTCAGTATCTGGCGTGATCCCCTTGTGCAGCAAAAATGCAACTAAATTTCTGGTAAGTGTTGGTCAGTCCTGCACATTGGCTTGGAGGAATTTTAGCCCCAGCTTCAACTCTGGGATGTCAGTGGGTTTCCTCACACAAACTGCTTCCATTATATTTCTAATTGATTACGCACTCACTCAGTCAGGACTTTGACTTGGCCATTCCAAAACATGAACTTTATTCTTCTGTAACCATTCTTTGGTAGAACGGCTTGTGTGCTTAGGGTCGCTGTCTTGCTGCATGACACACCTTCTCTTGAGATTCAGTTCATGGACAGATGTCCTGACATTTTCCTTTAGAATTCTCTGATATCATTCAGAATTCATTGTTCCATCAATGATGGCAAGCCGTCCTGCCCAGATGCAGCAAAACAGGTCCAAACCATGATACTACCACCACCATGTTTCACAGATGGGATAAGGTTCTTATGCTGGAATGCAGTGTTTTCCTTTCTCCAGATATAACGTTTATCATTTAAACTTAAATGTTCTATTTTGGTTCAACAGCCTTCTGTCTTGTCAACATCATCAGTAAGAAGCTGCACATGGGCAGCAATGTTCTTTTTGGAGAGCAGTGGCTTTTTCCTTGCAACCCTGCAATGCACACCATTGTTGTTCAGTGTTTTCCTGATGGTGGACTCATGAACATTAAACATTAACCAATGTAAGAGAGGTCTTTAGTTGCTAAGAAGTTACCCTGGGTTCCTTTGTGACTTTGCACACAATTACATGCCATGCTCTTGGAGTGATCTTTGTTGGTCGACCACTCCTGGATAGGGACACAGTGGTGTTGAATTTCCTCCATATGTACACAATTTGTATGAATGAGGATTGGTGGAGTCCAAACTCTTTAGAGATGGTTTTTAGATCATATTTATACAGCAATATAAAAATAATTCTAATGGGTTCACAAATTTTCAAGCACCACTGTAACTAAACTCTTTTACGTTGCTGGAACAGAATAGCTAGCCATAACATGTGAGCTCTTGTCTACCATGGTGTCTTCTTTCTGTTTCTTCAAAGAGAACTTAACACCCTTTGACGGACCTGGAGAATGGTCCAGTGCCTCCAAAGGGATAACATGGCGATCTGTTCCATGAAGCATCACTTTGCCCTAGTAGAAAAAGTGTTAATGCATTACCGTGCGCTGGCACATTATGTTATAATAACAGATATAGATAGTAACAAAAAGAAGTTGTGAAATCATTTGAATTTCCTGATTTCTGTTCTCATATCTGTTACTTAGAATGTAAATTTCATACCAATAAAATACATTTACTGCTGAAACTTGACTTTAGTGACAGAAAATCTGCACACAAAGTTACTCACTCGGCTTCAAATGCTGACATATTGAACTCTTATTCTGTGTGCACTGTGCCAGGGCAATATGAGCAGTAATTAAATAAAATGGTTAAAATTTAATGGAGATCTTAGGCTGATCATGCTGAGGACATCAAGTGGATTACAGGTTAAATCCTGAGCCAGCATCTCTGCATTTTTCCACTGTGGATGATTTTTCCGCTGTAAACTCTTATTTTATGTAAGTATTTAATCAAGATTGCTATATGTAGGAGATTTATGGCACTATATAGTTTATGGCAGTAGTCCTATTTTCAGTGGGTCAGAGTTTGCACATGAAAAGTCTGAGTGCTAGTCAGAAGTTAACAAGGCTGAATTCAGTCCAAATTTTCGTGAATAGAAAGCTGTTTGCGTTAAACCCTGTGAACTTTACTAGCATGTACACCATGATCATGTGCCAACAACGACATGTTCTGTAACTACACAAGTGGGTGTTTGCAAGCATCTTCATCACACATTTAACACTATTATGTGTATTTAGCACCAATTGGTATGGTAAAGTGAACTGTATAACATGAAATATACAGTACAGCTCAGCTGTTAATATCTTAAGAGTATTACTATTTATATTATTATTCAGTAGGTACATCATATGTGCTATGTGCACTGTGATATATGTTTAAGACCATTGCTTTTATTCAGAAAATAAAGAAAATATCAGTCTAATTGTGAATTCTCGATGTAAAACAGCTGCCCTGCAAAATTTCTGTCAGTGTGAGGAGAACATGTGACATTTTCTATAAATAGAATATTTGAAGGGCACAGTTTTCGAGGTCATTAATCCAGATGCAGCAGATGTGCATCAGCCAGGTTGGTTCTTATGTCTTATATGATAGAAATTTGGGAATTGGCTGCCCGAAGCATTAATGTCATAGACATAACATCTTACAAAAGTACATTTCTGCTGCCATCCCTGTCAAACAAGCAACTCTTTGATGGGAAGACCTTAAAATCGATTATTCTATTCTGGAAGTGGGAAGTGTGAAGGCAGTAACATAGAAATATTTGACTTTGCTTATTCAAAAAAGACACATGGAAACCTACTCTTCTCATTTCAGATCCATGTCAGTTATCCTGAGCAGAGCTGGCAGTACACATTAACGTAGTAAAAAAATGTAAAAATGTAAATGTAAAAAATCTCTGTTACCATGCAAGAAAAATAACCAAAAAATCAGGTTATTAAATTACTTCTTTATTGTTACTAATTATTAATTATTAATTTTATTAATTTATCTATTATTATACAACTACAGTGGTGCTTGAAAGTTTGTGAACTCTTTAGAATTTTCTATATTTCTGCATAAATATGACCTAAAACATCATCAGATTTTCACACAAGTCCTAAAAGTAGATAAAGAGAACCCAGTTAAACAAATGAGACAAAAATATTATACTTGGTCATTTAATGATTGAGGAAAATGATCCAATATTACATATTAGTGAGTGGCAAAAGTATGTGACCCTCTGCTTTCAGTATCTGGTGTGACCCCCCTGTGCAGCAATAACTGCAGCTAAACGTTTCCTGTAGCTGTTGATCAGTCCTGCACACCGGCTTGGAGGAATTTTAGCCCATTCCTCCGTACAGAACAGCTTCAGCTCTGGGATGTGGGTGGGTTCCTCACATTTTAGCTGCCTCACTTTCAGGTTTTCCTTCACAACATTTCCATTGGAAGAATATCTTATATTAAGGTCCCAGGACTTTGGCTTGGCCATTCAAAACATGAACTTTATTATTCTCAAAAACCATTTCTTTGGTATAGGAAACGTTGTGTGCTTTAGGGTCGTTGTCTTGCTGCATGACCCACATTTCTTGAGATTCAGTTCATGGGGACAAGATGTCCTGACAATTTCTTTTTTTTAGAATCTCGGATATCATTCAGAATTCATTGTTCCATCCCAATGGATGGGCAAACAAGCCGTCCTTTTGCCCAAGAAGGCAGCAAAAACAGGGCCCAAACAAACCATGATACCACACCAACCCATGTTTTCAACAGATGGGATAAGGTTATTAGGTCAAGTTTATGCAAAGAAAGAACTATATGGAAAAAATCTAAATGGTTCACAAACTTTTTTAAAGCACCGCGTATTGTATGTTGCATAAATGACATTATATTCAAGGGTAGCCCCAAAGCGGCTAGCACTTGTGTGGCCTCACAGTGAGAAAGGTCCTTGGGATTGATACTCTGGATGAGAGCGGGGACTGGATTTTTTTCTGTTGTGGACTTTGCATGTCCTCTCTTATGTCACATGTGGGTTAACTCTGGGTACTTCGTTTTCTCCCATAGTCCAAACGTAGGCTTTATTGTAATCATTTATGCAAGTGGTCCCTTAAGGCGGGTGTGTTCAGTGGTGTATGGGTGTATGTGTGTTCGCCCTTACAATGGAAATGGGCCCTATCTGAGGTGCTCCTGCCTTTGCGGCCCTTATGCTGCCAGGGTAGGCAAAAACAGCTTTCCTTGCACCCTGATTAGGATTTAAAAGGAATCGAAAGTGAACGAAGAATTTCTGGCAACGTCGTTGAAAAGTTACATGTGAACCTGATACCAGGGGGAAAATTGCTGTATGAAATAATTTTCATTCTATCATTTTTATTTGTAGCGGCTTAAAAAGAAGCTTGAAAAAAGTGTGTTTGTGTGGTTGTGCATGCATGTGTGTGTTTGTGTGTGTGTGTGTGTGTGTGTGTGTGTGTTGTGTTTGACTGTTGTGAAATTGTGCGTTTTGTCGCAAAAAAACGTTGTCCAAACAAACTTTGAGGAGAGTTAATGAGAGGTGCTTTGTTTGC
The DNA here is from genome assembly GCA_025084515.1 of Ancistrus triradiatus. NCBI lineage: Eukaryota > Metazoa > Chordata > Actinopteri > Siluriformes > Loricariidae > Ancistrus > Ancistrus triradiatus. The sequence continues at coordinate 24,475 of JAJAGP010005213.1, forward strand.
TAAGAGGGTGACATGTTTGTTGTGTTGTTAATTTTGCGTGTTGACAGGTGTGTATGTGGGGCATAAGTGTGAAAAAAAGTGAACAGGGGGAAAAAAAAAAAAAGGAAGGAGGTTAGTGTGTATGTGTGTATGGGGCAGAAGTTGAGGAAGTTCTGACTGGGGAGACCTCCGAGGGAAACGTGCGAGCGCCGCCGAGGAACAGGTGGCATATGGGGGAGTCCTGTTGGTACGCGTACATTGTTGTGTATTGATTGCTAGGCGTGTATGTGTATATGGCAGGAAGGGTGAGGAAAAGGGAAGAGGGAGGGAGAGGGAAGGAGGGGCCGTGGCGTGTGTGGCTGTGTTCTGAGGGACTTGAGTGGGCCTATTGTGGACAACAGTGTTGCTGGAAGTTTTAGGAGTTTTTTCCTGACATCTTGGCCTTTCAATTTTATGGGAATGTTTTTAAATTATTTAAATGTTTTTAATTTACTAAAAACTCCAAAATGTGATTTAACTCACACTTCTTCACTTGACGAGACCTTCAAAAATTGCCAGTTGTGGGAAATGGTACTTTGAAATGGAGTAACGTATGTAAAAGGGCAAGTTCCGTCTGATGAAACTGCCAAGATACTGGAGGGGAGAAGAATAAAGATATTAAAAAGTACCAGTATGTGCTTGAAAAGTTGTGAACCTTTTAGGAATGTTTCTTATTTTTGCATTATAAAAATTTCAGAGTTTGATTTGTAACAAGATAAAACATCATCAGATTTTCACAAAAAAATAGATAAATTTTTAAATATTTAAAAGTTAGATAAAAAGTAGAGTTTAAAAGAGAACCAGTTTTTTACGTTGTTTTTTTAACAAACAATATTATTATTATTTCATTTATTTTATGAGGAAAAAATGGAAAATTATCCATATTAATATTAGTTGAGTGGGCCAAAAAAAAGTAAGTTTTTATGTGAAACATCGGATTAAGCAGTACTAGTTAATAAAGTGATTTCAATTCAATGGGATGGGAACCAAAATCAGGTGTTTGATTGGGCACCCGGTTTCATTTTACAAGAAACGGGGACTTTATCAAAAGTTTGCGTCTTTACAAACATGTTGTGGAAAGTGTATCATGCACAAAACAAAGGGAGGATTTTCTGAGGGAGCTCAGAAAGAAAAAAAAGAGGGTTGTTAGAGATCTCATTCAGGCTGGAAAAGGTTACAAAAACCATTCTCTAAAGAGTTTGGACTCAGTCCGACAAGATTGTGTACAAATGGAGGAAAAATTCAAAGACCATTGTTACCCTCCTCAAAGGAGTGGTAACCAACAAAGATTCCACTCAAAAGAGCAAAGGCGTGTAGTAGTTTGGCGCAAGGGTCACAAAAAAATGACCCAGGGTGAAATTCTAAAGCAACTGAAGGGGCCTCTCTTCACATTGGGATTTACATGTTAATGTTCATGAGTCCACCCAATCAGAAGAACACTGAAACAACATGGTGTGCATGGGCAGGGATGCAAGGAGAAAGCCAACTGCTCTCCAAAAAAGAAAAACAATTGCTTGCTCGTCTGGCAGTTGCTAAAGATTTTCAATTGTGGAACGAAGCCAAGAAGGCTTATTGGGAAGAATGGTTTGTGGGATGGATGAGACAAAGGTAGAAGAACTTTATGGCTTAAAAGAAAAACGTGTTATGTTTGGAAGAAAAGGAAAAAACACTGCATTTCCAGCATAAAGAACCTTTATCCCCACCTGTGAAAAAACATGGGGTGGTGGTGGTTTGGTGGTAGTATCAATGGTTTTGGGGCCTGTTTGATGCATCGGGCAGGGGGAAACGGGCGCTTGCCATCATTGATTGGAAACAATGAATTCTGAATGATTTTATCAGAGAAATTCTTAAAAGGAAAAATATGTCAGGACATCTGTCCCATGAACTGGAATCTTCAAGACGAAAGGTGGGGTCATGCAAGCGATGACACGAAACCCTAAGCAACCACAAACAAGCGTTCTACCAAAGAATGGTCAAAAGAAGACTAATAAGTTTCATGTTTTGGGAAATTGGCCAAGCAAAGTCCTGACCTTAATCCAATTTGGGAAATGCTTGTTGGAAGGGGACCTGAGCGAAGGCAGCTAATGGAGGGAAAAACCCAACCAACCTCCCCAGAGCTGAAGCTGTTCTGTATGGAGGAATGGGCTAAAATTCCTCCAAGCCGGTGTGCAGGACTGATCAACAGCTACAGGAAACGTTTAGCTGCAGTTATTGCTGCACAGGGGGGTCACACCAGATACTGAAAGCAAAGGCTCACATACTTTTGCCACTCACTAATATGTAATATTGGATAATTTTCCTCAATAAATAAATGACTAAGTATAATATTTGAATTATATTTATTTTAGATCATATTTATGCAGAAATATAGAAATTCTAAAAGGCTCACAAACTTTCAAACACCACTGTATGAGGAATAACAGTACAGTGCTTGTCAAGCACCATAACAAAAGAACATTAGTGTGTTTTCTTGTAAGACGAACTATGTAAATTAATTAAAAAAGCCTTGATGGAGTTTCAAGTGTTTGGTGAATATTGAATATGAAACAAAAATGTAATTTAAGGAAAAGCTCTCATTACTTTTATAATGAAAACATCATTTTATGATAATTTAATGTTTTTTTAAGTTTAACATTCATTTTAGAGGGGTTAGGTAAAGAACCAACTACAGTTCTAAACACCTTTCCCACTTTTACCCCGGAACTGGGTAGAGATTATGATGATATGCTGCATAAACTGACATGACAGTTTAACAGGTCTTGGTACAGCTGCAGGATAATTGTCATGTGTGGATGAAAGCTATCGCGCCTATCTTTTATGTTATCAAGTGACACAAGCTCTTATCTTATCTACGTGAGTAATTTAAGACATTATGGCTGTGAAGAAATAACAGGCTGCACTCTTTAAATAAATCCCTTGGATATAAGGGTACATTTTCCAGACATAAAACATACAGTATATCACTCATGCACTGTTTCCAAAGGAGGTTTATAATGTATAACCTTGAACCATGGGACGGATAATTAGTAGGGTCTGTAGATACAGTTTACCTTTGTAGCAACCCATCTGTAGCTTACTATGAAATACAATTCCATGTTTTTAACTCCACAAGATTTCACTGAAGAAATGCATGTTATGAAATCACAAAGTCTGATTTTCCCATAGAAAAGAATCTATACCAACATAACTGTTCAAATGGGACATGCATTACCTGAGTAAAAACATTTTGTGGAACTGACTTTAATGACATCACTACACAAAAAATATAAAAGTTACCTCTCAAATATGTAATTATTCAACTTCAACAGTGAAAATGTCTGCAAATTTGTGATTCAGAAATACATGAAGTACTTCTGTGAATGGCATAGTCCATAAATCGGATTCATTCTTTGAAGCATTAGAAATAGCAATTTTAAGTGTGACATATGATCCCCACAAGTATAAAGAATACCAATAACTGGTCCCTCTCATGCGTGTATATGTACACAGACAGACAGACAGACTCACAGATTAACACTCATGTGGATGCACCCATTGCACTCCAGAATAATGAGCTGCTCTACTTTCATTGCAGATGGAAAATGTGGTGTTTCTCTCCCTCCCTGCTGCCGCTGGCTGGGCTGTGGCCTAGGGCTCGGGCGGCCCATATCAGGTGATGGAGAAAGGGTGAAAGGGTTGGCAGTGGCTGCACGGCGGTGGAAAATCTGCCTCAGTGCTCATCAATATTTTAGCCGTACCTGTGGAAAGCCAACACCAACCAATATCTTCCATCGTGTCATTGGACAATTGGAATGGATGCCTGCAGTCTGACATGCCAACATTGTTGGCGTACGAGCGGTGACGCAAGTCCATATGCATTATTGAGCCTTCCTCCAGAATGGTGGCAGGAGGGTGGATAAGAGGAAGGCAGGGATGTTCAAGGATTTATAAATGGCAAGGTAAAGGTGTAGTGACAAAAAAGGAGAACTTTAATAATTCACTCTCTAAATTCTGGGGCATTTGTAATTTGTTAAGGAACCAGCAACACTGCCATGGCTGTGATTTGCAGAGTTTGCATTAAGTTTACACATAAATTTTTTTGTCTTGTTTGGTGTGTAGTGTACCACTACTATTTCATGGTGGGCCTACAACACTTGAAGGAACAACAATTGTATTCATAAATTATACTGTTAGAATGATATTCCTGCCATGAAATGAAGCATATAAAATATTTCCGATGTCTGTAATCAGCAAAGTATCATGTCGTCTTACTGATGCTTAGCGTTGAGAAATAGAGTAGGAGTTGAAATAGGAGTGGTCAGCTTGGAGCAGCTTGTAGTAATTGCACTGAGTGCACACTGGCTTTGTTTGCACTGGGACCAAGCGGACACGCAAGTTCTCAGAAGCTCCCCTTCTTCATTATGCCCTGCTCCCTTGTGCATTAATAAATAAAACGCCTCAGCAGACGCTCAACATGCCATTTGCTCATCAGCATCGTTACCTAGCACAGAAACTGTAGTAGTATAATAGCTAGTTACCTGGCTTCCGAAGTGGCTGTCAGTGCATTTTATTGGTTCAAAAATTCCTTGTGCTGTCCAGGTTCTATGTAGATTGCTATAATTCTGTATAACTGTTTAAAAATAAAACTGTTTTACATGGAGTTATATAACTTGATAGTTCAAAAGAGAGACAGACACAATCAGATGTAAAAACCAAGAGGCTTGTTATGGTGAACAAACTTGGAAGTCCAGGAAAGCATAATTGGTTCTGGTGCTTGAGTGGGAAGAGTGGCAATCCCATCTCCCTTGTCTATCACAGCAACTCAAGCCAATATGGAGTGTCTGTGTGCTCGTGTTTACGGAAGTAAGCAATTTGCACCATCCTCTAATCATGCTGATCTGCCAGTGACATTGCGCAGTGACATGGCATGGAGTGCAAATCTAAAAGAGGCCGTGACTGACTTAATGTGTCTCAGAAGGACTCACTGGCTTCTAACTGGTGACTGCTGACAAACATTTGTAAAGCTGATTCTATCTGATGGCTATCAAATGTCTTATTGCTGTTTATTAGTATGAGCATATGAGCTGCTATATATGAGCCATTTCATTCAGAATTAAGACATACACACATGGACTAGTTGCATGAAAAGTGAATAATGATATATAATAATTATATACGTAAATCGTATAATGCATTAAACTGTTTTTAACAATAATGACAAACGATAAATCAAAGAAAAATGTTTAAATCAGAAAGGTTTTGGTTTAAAAGTAACTGTTCAGATGGAGACAGAGATATTTAAGGTAGCAGCCTCCAGGAAACCAGGGATTTCTGAGGCTGTTTAGGGGGGAAAGGGATCATTATAGTAGTACACTCCACAGAGCCATAATAAACATAATGCAGAAGCCAAGTCGATCCTGGACCCGATCGCTGATCATGTTAGTGCACTTTGCATGCATCCCATCACCCACCAGACCCAACCTGTGGACTTTTCTGTTAGGGCCCTCGTCTACTGCTTTAACTGCCCTTCTACCTCCACGGTCACTGCGGGCTTCTTCTTTGTCCCAAAGTGAGATGGGATTTTGAGGCCTTGCATAGATTATTGGGGGCTCTGTGTCATCACCCACTGTTATCCCTATCCCCTACCTCTGGTCCTGACCACACTAGTCCAGCTCTGGTCATTCGATTTTTTCACTAAGCTTGATCTCTGCTGCGTCTACAAACTGGTAAGGGTCCAGGATGAGGAAGAGTGGAAGATGGCATGCTTTACAGACACCAGCCACTTCAAATATTTAATAATGCCCTTTGGACTTACCAATGCCCAGTCTGACTTCCAACTGTTTGTTAACAACATGCTCCGAGACATTCTGGAGTCTTTTGCCAATGTTTACATAAATAATGTTCTGACTTACTCCCAAAACCTAGAGTCCTACATCTCTCTATGTCAGAGGTCCTGCAATGCTTTCTCAAGTGTAAACTGTATGTCAGTGGAGAAAAGTATGAGTTCCACGCCCAGAGCATCCCTCTCATGAGGCACATAATCTCTACATCTGGGGTCACGATGGATTACACCAGGGTATGGGCAGCTCAGAAATGGCCACAGCCAACTATGGTAAAAGTACTTTAGTGATTCTGCGGTTTGCTAATTTCTACAGGCACATTTGGGGGTTCAGCTCCATTGTTGAACTTCTCACAGCCCTTCTGAAGGGAAAACCCAATCTCACTGGTTCACTCCCCAAGCATTCCATTGCCTCAAGGAGGCTTTCATATCAGCCCCAGTCCTCAAGCACCCAGACCCCTTTGTCTTGGAGGTAGAAGCATCTGATATTGGCATAGGTTCTGTTCTCTCCCAGAGACAGGGTGAACCACCCAAGTTGCTCCCGGTTACGTTCTTTTCCCACAAGCTCACACCCACCAAGCAGAACTATGATGTGGGAGATCAGAATCTATTAGCTATTAAGCTTGCACTATACACCACTTTGACAAATACATGGATTGCCACAACCTGGAATGCCTCAGGTAGGCATAAAGGCTGAACCCTCACCAGGCCTACTGGTCCCTTCCTGCAGGGCAACTTCAACCTCTTCTTGTCCCTGAATGCCCCTGGTTCTACATCACTGTTCTGCCCAAGAGTGACGGCCATACTGCCATAATCACCATCATCGACCACTTCTCCCACTATGCGAAGTTAATCCCTCTATGCCAGATGCCTTCAGTCTTCCAGAGTGCTTATCTTTTTTTTCCAACTCATCTTCTGGCACTACGGATTACCAGAGGACATCTTTTTGGATTGGGGCCTCCAGTTTATCTCAGAGGTCTGGTAGGCATACTGAGCAGGAGCTGATTAAGTTTCTGTGCATCGTCTTCCAAAACAACCAGGCACTTCCTTCCTTGGTGGAAGATTGTTCAGAACTCCCCGATCTCCTCCTCCACTGATCTCACTCTCTTTCAGTTTGTCCTGGGACCCACCACCTACTGGTGCCTCAGGTGTGGATCCCTATATGTGGTGCAGCAAGTCCATATGGAATGAACTCCAGCAGAAGATCGAAAACGCCCTATAGCAACACAAAAAGCAGGCTGATTGCCTACTCAGCCAGGCCACTAACTTCCATCCCAACTAAGTCTGGATCTCAACCAAGGACATACACTTCCACAGAGGCTGCGGGAAGATGCTTCCCTAGTACATTGGGCCATTCCAAATAATGAAACAAACCAACAATATCACGTATTGACTCAATCTCCCTCGAAACTTGCCGATGTTTCGCTCATTCCCCGAATCCCTGCTCAAGAGCTATGGTAGATTACTGTGTGTTTCCACCAGTAACAGATTGAGTAACATAGCATCCTCAGACAACAGAAGGACAGGAAGGACAGTTAGGGTCATCAGATTTGCAACATGAGAGTTCGGAAGCATCAGATTTTCACAAGTCCTAAAAGTAGATGAAGAGAACCCAGTTAAACAAATGAGACAAAAATATTATACTTGGTCATTTTATCTAATTTTAGGACTTCTGATGATGCTTTAGGTCATATTTATGCAGAAATATAGGAACCTTTGAAGGGTTCACAAACTTTCAATCATCACTGTATGTATATGTATTTTATGCATTTGAATTAGTAAGTGGAGTGTACTGTAAGTGTGTATTGTATTGTATGCTTTTGTTAAACATGTCTTTCTCTATTTAAGTGAAATATATATACAGTACATGCCTTTTTCTTGACCTGCCTCTGTGTGTAATGGAAAAATGAATGTGTATACAGCAAGACACACACATATACACACACTCACACACACAAACTCAGTTTAGATAAGACACAATAACATGAACAGCCCTGATTGCACTGCTGCCTCTCACCCTCAATGACTAAAGTCAACATGAAAGCAGCCGCTTCTGCCATTAATGTTAGCAACCAGAAAGGACCTCTTATTTAGTTCCTTGACATATCTGAGTAAACCTATAAAGACTGCATGGCCTTCAATACTGCTTTATAAATGTCATATATATATATATATATATATAAATATACAGTGGTGTGAAAATGTGCCTGACTTCCTATTTGCTTGCATATTTGTCACATTGAAGTGTTTAGGAACATTTTTACACAAGTCTTAAAAGTAGATAAAGAGAACCCAGTTAAACAAATGAGACACAATTTTTTTTTATTGTTTCATATTTATTTCATAAATATTTCATATTTATTGATGAAAATGATCCAATATTACATATTAGTGAGTGGCAAAAGTATGTGACCCTCTAGGATTAGCAGTTCATTTGAAGGTGAAATTAGAGTCAGGTGTTTTCAATCAATGGGATGCCAATCAGGTGTGAGGGGGCACCCTGTTTTATTTAAAGACAACACGTTTGTAGAAGTGTATCATGGAACAAACAAAGGAGATTTCTGAGGAGCTCAGAAAAAGAGTTGTTGATGCTCATCAGGCTGGAAAAGGTTACAAAACCATCTCTAAAGAGTTTGGACTCCACCAATCCACAGTCAGACAGATTGTGTACAAATGGAGGAAATTCAAGACCACTGTTACCCTCCCCAGGAGTGGTCGACCAACACTGAAAGCAAGGGTTCACATAATTTTGCCACTCACTAATATGTAATATTGGACAATTTTTCTCAATCAATAAATAAATGACCAAGTTTAATGTTTTTGTCTCATATGTTTAACTGGGTTCTCTTTATCTACTTTTAGGACTTGTGTAAAAATCTGATGATGTTTTAGGTCATATTTATGTAGAAATATAGAAAATTCTAAAGGGTTCATAAACTTTCAAGTACCACTGTACACATCATGCCGAGATCCAAAGAAAACGTGTATAGAATAATCAAGTAATAACCGAATCACAGCCCTGTGAATCATAATTGAATGGAATCATGAGGTGCCTAGCGATTCCCACCTCCAGCATGCAGTCAGATGAGTCAGTGAGTCCACAAGAGAGAAGCAGAAGCATCAAGGCTCCACATAGCATCAGCATGAGCCATTTCACTAGTGTGGCACTCCTTATAAGCACTGCAATAACATTTCTGTGAAAAATTCCTGTTTAGTTCCTTTGCTGATTCTGTGAGTGGGTTTGTGCCCCATTACAATATGCATCGGTTAGTAGCAATTCATTATAAATTAGTGTAGAAAGGGTAGACATTAAGTAGTGAACATGATGCAGTGCTCAAATGTAAGTGAATTAACTGTACACAAATGCCAGAGACTCCATATCTCCCTGCCAAATGACTTTGTGTGACCTACAGTACACACACACACACACACACACACACACACACACACACACACACACACACACACTCCATGTCTCACTATCTTTGTGGGGACATCCCATTGACATAATGATTACTGTAGCAAATTAATGCTACAGTTTATCCAACTGCATTTTCAACTTAAGTTTGAAAAAAAAAAGCACTTATCTTCGTGGGGACCAGTCAACAACAATTTTTATTTGTGTTTCTACTTTAGTGAGAATAATTGGTCATGTATGGTTGTGGCTTATTTTCATTTATTTGGGTGAAATACAAGCAGCAGTTCAGCTCTACCTTAGACAGAGCTAGACAGCTGTATGAAAGAGAAGGAACACCACCCCATACACACGCACACACCAACACACACTCTAAAGCCACTATTACACACTTCTCCCAACAACAAACTGCGCCTGAGCCAAGTCATTATGACAGGGACTTTGGACAATTACAAAGGCAGAATTCAGTGGATAGATTGACCTTTAAACAGAACTGGCTAATTATCAGTACAGACAGAGCAAGGGTTCTGCCCTCAGCTGCCCACTTGGTATGTAGCAGAAAACAAACCTTTGTGGGGCTGAAATCAGTTATCTTACATAGCATCTTCCTGCGCAAGTCAGAGACTAGGTATACAGTTATACAAACATACATAAATACACTGGCTATGTCATGCATCATGGCTAGGAAAACCAAGCTAAATCTGGGTGCTGAGTAACCCTGATCGGCTAAGAGGGGATACCCTGGTCTAGAAATGTCAAGGCTTTAGCCTGTGGCTCCTTTCAACTGCCCCATGAGATATTTAAAGAGCACCCAATTAAAGTCACCCCAGACAATAAATCAGCATGGAATCACATTTCCCAGTTGTGTCGGGCTTTTACCTTTTATGGGAGGCCCATCTGCTACATGTGACAGGGGTACAAAGTGATTCATCATATTCAAGGAATTGAACAGACAAACACATGCTAAGCAATATGACAAAAAAACCTATCACAATTCTTGACAGACATTTGCAAGTTATGTCATGTGACTCACGATATCTGGGTCTGCCAAGAAAGTATGAGCCAAGCGGTTTTGGAATCTTATGGAACAACAGTGGTTGTAGTGATATTCTATGGAAACAGTACATGCTGAATTCAAACTGAATTATTTATAAATAAAAGGAAAGATTTATATGTAACAATACATTACTGAGTACAATCAGTCTTTTCAACTACCTATTACAGTGAGTAAGAATGGAGGGAGCATGTGCCAAGCAGTGTTGTAGTTAGGGCCAAGCACATGTTACATTTATATTTAGTCATTTGGAGTGGGGGCTGGATCCCATAATGGTGATGGGTGTCCCTTATTTTGTATTTCTAGCTCTCTTAATTAATGAATTCCAGACCCCCAGAAAATCCACACTGTACAAGGCATTACATACTCCCTGATTTATTATGGTGACACATTCCAGGGAGATACATATTCTGTAGCATTCAGTTCAGTTGTTTTCCTTTTGGTTGGCTCTTAAAACTAGTTTCTTAGGACCCATGGAGATTTATTTGCATTAAGAATTCAGTAATGGAGATGTAAAAATAAAGAAAAATACAACAAACATATGTAGATCTTCCCTGAGTGAGATCGGTTACACAATGGCAACTTACACCTGCTTAAAGGTAGGTGTAAATAATTAGTAGATACTTGCTCCTATGTATAGTGATGTGAAAAAGTGTTTGCCCCCTTCCTGATTTTCAATTTTTTTGCATGTCTGTCACACTTAAGTGTTTCGGAACATCAAACCAATTTAAATATTAGTCAAAGACAACACAGGTAAACACAAAATGCAGTTTTTAAATGAAGGTGTTTCTTATTAAGGGAGAAAAAAATCCAAACCTATGGTTTATCACACCTGAGTTGACTGTCTCTAGCCACACCCAGGCCTGATTATTGCCACACCTGTTCTCAATCAGGACATCACTTACATAGGACCTGCCTGACAAAGTGAAGTACACCAAAAGATCCTTAAAAGCTACACATCATGCCGAGATCCAAAGACATTCAGGAACAATTGAGAAAAAAAAGTCATTGAGATCTATCAGTCTGGAAAGTGTTATAAAGCCATTTCTAAAGCTTTGTGACTCCAGAGAACCACAGTGAGAGCCATTATCCACAAATGGAGAAGACATGGAACAGTGGTGAACCTTCCCAGGAGTGGCCGGCCAACCAAAATTACCCCAAGAGCGCAGCGACGACTCAGCCAAGAGGTCACAAAAGACCCCACAACAACATCCAAAGAACTGCAGGTCTCACTTGCCTCAGGTAAGGTCAGTGTTCATGCCTCCACCATAAGAAAGAGACTGGGCAAAAATGGCCTGCATGACAGAGTTCCAAGACCAAAACCACTGCTGAGCAAAAAGAACATTAAAGCTTGTCTCAGTTTTTCCAGAACACATCTTGATGATCCCCAAGACTTTTGGGGAAACATTCTGTGGACTGACGAGACAAAAGTTGAACTCAGTTGTCCCATTACATCTGGTGTAAAAGTAACACAGCATTTCACAAAGAGAACATTATAGCAG
>JAJAGP010005214.1:0-36248 GCA_025084515.1 Ancistrus triradiatus
AATTTCCCTCCTCACATTATGTATGCTCTGCTGTTCATAACCTAGCATTCTTAGAAGAATAACTCCAGTGTTTGTGATTTCCAAAGTTCTGGAAGAAACCTAATGATGTGGACCATCAGGACAAATAGGCATTCCACTAATGTAACTGATAGTCATTTTGCTTGTCAATTCAGAATACATCAGGGATTAGACAGGGAACATTCATGTGTTTTGGAGGTGTGGCTGCCAAGTGAACCCTAGAGGCTATATTTGTTTGGGATTTTGAGTTTCAAAATAGCTTCACTGAGTGCCTCTTTAAAGGCATGACTCTTGTTTCCTCTTGTTTCCCAGATTGAGCTAAGAACAGAAGCACACTGTTCTTTTTTCCAAGGTGGATGAGGATGATGATATATGAAGGTAATTTAAAAGAGAGGAAAGAAAGAGAGAAAGAAACGGAGCACGGAGAATAAACAGAGTGCTGTTCAGAAATACTGACCTGGTGGCGACAGCCTCTCCTGGGAAGTGAACACTTTTGAAGACAAGAGCGAATGCCCCCTCCTGCAAGGGAGCAGGAAATGCATTAACATGAGACTCACATGAATAGATTTCAGGTGTAAAGGTAAACGTCTCTGATTCTTGCAGTTAGTTGTAAAGTCCTGCTATAGAGAGAATGCCCGTCAACACACGGCCTATTGGACTGGTCTGATGCACCTAGAGTTGTGAGGAAGGCACTGAGAACAGAGCACCACAGTCAGCACTGAGCAAGGGAGCTATACCAGCTGCGTGTGTTTATACCCTAACACTGAGTCTGTGAATTCACTAAAATGGAAAACCACACACGTAAACACAAACCTGCAGTCATTTAGGCCAGGTTTTTTCCTGAAATCCTCATGTCCAATTGCCTGCACCTACAGCTACTGTGACTAACAATACACAAAACATGTGCCCTTTTTAAAAACTCACTTACAAACCTTGGAAACACAAGACAAAAGGTTGAATTAATGGACAACGGTAGGAAACAAACTAACATGGCAACCAGTGAAAGAAGGACAAAGGTTTTCCCTTACAAGCAATGGGCTGGGCGAGGACTGAACAGACATTACACACCTACACATACACTATCCATTTACACACTCGTAAAGTCTCAGAAATGGTCCACATACCAATATCCTCACATGAACCTATCATCACACATGCGCATGCAAATATAACACGCACACACACAACTACACTAATTCGAAGCCAGATGTGTTGAAACTGCAGTCTGTTTTTAATCTCTTCAGGCCCAAGCTTTCTCTTTCCCTCCCTGTGGCCCCTCCAAACCAGAGTCTCTTCTCACAACAGGAGGACGGACGACCAATAAAGGCTGTATAATGCAAGACTTGGGGCAGCACAGCCATTCGAAATTTTATTGCTTTCATCTCGCAGAACTTCACTACTAACCTAAGACTACTAAGCTGCCAAGCATAATTTAGATAATCAAATCAGTTTATAGAAGAAGCCATAAAGCACACTGCTGCTTTTGCAGTGACGTGTATAGGAGGGGAAAGTCAAACAGACCCTAGATGATGGTGAGTGTGCTGCCCTTTATAAACTGATGATAAACTAATGATTCCAGTAGGTAGGAAGACGGGAGGATATCAATGACAGGGACGTGACAGTGGGAGATTTAAACGCTGCCACGACTGGAGATGGTTATATGGGCGCATGGACTCTGGACTCTCTGAGGAAATAATATGGCCCTCTGAGTCGTCCAAAGGTGATACTGACAACAGATAAAGCAAACACAATGCCGAATGAAAACTTTTTACGATTTCGTGACCTCACCCTTATCTGGATACGTGAGGTTAGCCCCTATAGAAAGTTACATTAGCTAACAAGTAACAGCAATCTGTTATGTAAATTCATGCCTCAAGTCCTGTTTGTTATATCAAGCAAACATGCTACTGCAAGCTTTGACAGTCCTATGAAAATAGTATTCAATAATTCACAAAACATTCCACGGACCAATTATCTTGCACAACGGCAATAACCTTTCGTGTGTAAAGCAATCTACAGTGTCGGTATTAAGCAACCAGAAGCTATTTAACCGGAGATATAGAGCAGACTAAAATACTGTAGTAAGCTGTCTATTACTGAACTTCCTTTGCCATTTTTGTAAAAAAAAAAAAAGAAGCAGTTAAAGAAGTGAGGACTGGAAAAACGATCCTCACTAGTCAAAATTCCAGGTTTTCCTATAGGGACATTTGGTCCTCACAAGTATAGAAAGACAAGGTACACACACACACACACGTTTGTCTCGCTATCCTTGTGAGGACTTTCCATTGACATAATGTTAACTGTAGCTAATTAACCGGCAAAACTGTCCTCACAAATCAAAATTGACAGGACATCATTGTAAGAACATTTAATCCTCACAACTGTAGGAAGACAAGAAACACACACACACACACACACACACACACACACAGTGAAACAGCTGGATTTCGGGCCCAACAATATACGCAATGTGGTCCCAGATTTGTCTTGAGCAAGAACCACCCCCTCCAAGCACATCCACAAGCAAACACAGCACACAAACACAGACGCACACTACGCCCTAGTACTTGATGCTCACCAGCTGTTGGATGACACGCTCCACCAGGGTGGAGAAGGACATGTAATCGTTTTCACGGTTGTCATAGAGATACTTGATCAGCTTCGGGATGACCTCTGTGTCGGTTTCCGACTCAAACTCATAGCCTTTGGAAACCTGTCAAAAGGGTGGAACCCCAAAGTGTCATGGTTACTCATTCAAGCAAAAGCAAAACAAATAGTTGTCAAAAAGCAGTAAAACAGTCACACAATTCTTAAAGGATTACCATACAATACTGCAACTGCAGTATTACTCAGTAATGATACCAATCCACACGACTAGAATGAGTAAGGATTGATCCCTTTGGGTCTGTAGAAGCTTTCAACTATAGCATCAAAAGTGGATGTTTTTATTTTGGAAGTCTGGACATTCTTGACATTCACAGTCTTGGGGACTGTGGTAGCCTAGTAGTAAAAGGACTGGACTATGAAACAGAAGATCCAGCATTCAAATCCAACCTCTGCCAAGCTGCCACAGTTGGGTCTATGAGCAAGTCCATTAACCCACAATTGCTTGGATCGTAAGACCAAGTCACTCTGAATAAGGGTGTAAGCTAAATGACAGAAATGTTGACATGCTCTGTACAGGCTGGAAAAGCCATATGGCTTACAGAAGTTTTTTGCAGTTTTTCTTACAGCTTGCAGCTCTGGCATAATTGTATAGCTCTCGGTAACCTGCACACTCCATATCTGCTTTCAGACACTGAATGAATAGCATTAACATTAGCAATGTTAGTTCTTTAGTCCTCTGCTGGACTACAAAATCATATTGCTTGACAAATATGAGTACGATTTCAGACTTACATTTAGTCGTTTAGCAGACTCTCTTACGCAAAGTGTTTATATTTACAAATGATACAACCTTGGGAGTCTTAGAATGCAAGCAATTCTGGATTAAGGGAGTTACGCAAGGACATAGCAGTAGTAGCTTAGCTTAGCAGAGGTGGGATTTGAAAACTGGGCTTTCATGTTCACAGTCCATTACCTTAACCACATTCCCAACTTGGATCTTACGGATCACAAAACTATATTGGCTTAAGTTTGTGGACACCCCTTCTAATCATTGAGCTCTGCTATTTCAGCAACACTCACTTGTAACACATTCATAATATAAAGCCTACATTTCTGGATCCTCCACAGACAAACAGTGGCAGCAGCATGGGTTGTGCTGAATACTCAGTGACTCCCATACCCATATCACACATTTACAGGTTTCCACTTCCAATAAGTCAGTTCATAAACCTTCTGCCTTGCCGTACTTAAATAAAGTGTATAGAGAATTGGTTTGCCAACTTCCATTGGGAACTTAGCTGGCCTGCACAGAACCTTGGCCTCAACTCCATCAGACACCATGAAAATGCACTGAAATGTCAGAAGTGAGACAGGGCTTATTGTCTAACATCAGCAGCCGACTACAAATACAAAGACCTCTACAGCTCTTTTAGAAGAACATATTTTGTTGTAGCAGAAAAGGTTGGAGGGAAAATCCATACTAATACCTGTGTTTTGGATGTAATTTTCTGTGTCTAGAAACTTTTGTCTCTATAGTGTATGTATCGTTCGGAGTATATTTAAATATTTGTACCTTGGTAAACAAAGCCATTGCCTTCATGGACCCGCACATTAGCCTTTTCTTTAACTATGTGTTTTAAGCCCCAGCAAGTGAAGCCACACTTACCAAGTACTTCTTCAGTTCCTTGTAGTTGGTGATAATTCCATTGTGAATCACCACAAACTCTACACAGAGAGAAGGAAGCAGGTTATTAATTAATTGACAACACTTCATAGTTTCCTTTTAGTACACGTCCATCAACTGGCGAAGATCAAGTTGAACAGGTTATTTTATGACATCATCGTGCACACCCACTACATTCACGCTGACACAGTGACACGTACACAACCAGGCATTGCACCTGTTTGAAAGACGAAAGGATAAAGCCCTTTGAATTTTCGGTGACACGTTATCACGTTATGAAGTGTAAGGCTAGGCGAGTGAAGGTGATATTTTAAGAATGCACAAACAAGAGATCCAAATGTCTTTGTCTGAGAATGCTTCGGTGACATGTACACTTCTGAGCAACACAACGGGATAAACCTAAAACTGCTAACTATCAAGCTTCTACTGGTCCTAACAGCAAATCCATTATGAGAAAATGAGCAGGGACTAAGAAAATGCACTCCTGAGGCCGGCGCCACCATTTGCTTATCACTGCTCTTTGCTGCAGTGCACTGTTGGTGGGAAAAGCTAAAAACAGGAAAATTCACTTATAGTCTTCATTGATAGAAAACTCAAGCTAACATGTCTGGGTGTTCAAAATCTTTCAAAATATCTTAAAAGATGAACTGATAATTGGTAATCTGTCACATTTGCCAATCACAACCCTGAAAACAAGCTCTTAAATAGGATCAGAACTGATCAGTATCTATAGTTAGAGGTCTAAAATATGCAGTCTTGTGAGTCCCAAGGCAAACAAGTGAGAAAATCGGATCCAAATCAAGCAAACATCATGCAGTGTTTGCTGTCAGAGACCATATACCTGGTCATTGTCAGGGCAACTGCACCTATTCAGAAATTTACAAGATGCTAAAGGCACAGCAAATCCTTACTTCACTATCAGCTATTAAAAGAATACGTCAGTGCTCTGAAACATCAGGTGATACTGCCAGGGAGAAAGGAGCAGGAACGGCCAAACCCTCCTCAAGCAGGAAAGACTATCCGCTGAAATCTACCTCCAAGATTTCAGAAAACAAGACATTTTGGAGATGAACAATAACCAGAAGGTTGTCTAATGCAGGTTTTATGTCTAGAGTATGTGTTAAAAAGCCACAATAAATGTCTACGATAAACAGCAGGGCTGTGTGAACTGCTGAACCACAATTTGAGTTGCATGCTGATGGTCCAATGAGGGGTCTTCCAAAATCTGGTGAGAAATACAATAGCGAATGCCTCTCTATACCATTAAGCATGGAGATAGAGGTATCATGAAGTGGGAAGCCTTTTCAACTGCGGCTACTGATGAGCTGCTTCACTATAAAAGGTCAACTAATCCTTGCAGAAAGGTATGCTTCCCAAAACTGAAACGTTGCTTTCTGAAAAGGAATGATATTATTTTTTGACAAGACTATGCTCCTGCTCACACTGCGAAGACCACCAGCAGTGGCTTAAGAAGTCCATCAAGCTCATGTTTGGGCTGAGTCCAGACTGAACCCTATAGAGAACATTTGGTCTCACACTGAACACAAATGAACTGGGAAACATTTCAGCTGCTCGTCAACTGTTTGAAGTAATTACCATTGAGGGGAAACAGTAAGTCTGCATACTGTAAAAAGCTGCTCGCAAGCTTACCCACGATAATTCAAGGTTTAAGGAAATCAAATGCAAAGGCTGTCCTAGATTAAGTTACTTTACTTATTTGTTTCATTCTTGCTCATTGCCTGACCAGTTTTTTGCTGTTGAGACCATTAAAAGCTTAGTATTTTACAATTTTTGGGAGAACAACTTGGCAGCTCTAAAACTCACAAAGAGTATGACACCGTGCTGATTACTGAGTCAGCAGGAAAAAGAGCTGAACAAATCATTTCCAGTAGAAACAAGCGGCAACATACAAGCGATAACTCTTCAAGACTGACATAACTATGGGCTACGACTGTTACATGATGGCGGCCATAGGCGAACAAGTTTCAACTTTCATTCAGACTGCAAAAAACGCCATAATCCCCAACCCAATGATCTATTCACCCATCTTTCTTTTTTTTTCATTTTAGCCCACTTTTTCGCGGGGGTCAGAACCCTTTCCATAGAACACAGGTGTGACACTAAATCTGTCTACATTCCTCAAATGCGGTGGCTATTTGTACCAAGGTTTTTCACAGTGACACCTTCACATTCAGCGTAGTACTTATTGGTAGTTGTCCGCTGCGATGTGTATATATATCTTGCTGTGCCAACCATTTTAATGACATGTTGCGTTAAAAAGCAGTCTTAAACCACCACTATAAATACCGGCGTAAATAAGAGAACTTGTAAAATATTTTGGAGGCAACTAATGGTTTGAAGAAACAGGTTTTTTACAGGGTTAGTGACTATAAGGTTGAGGGTGGTGAGAAAGTAATTCATCCTCATAAAAGACATCACGTACAACAGTAACACAACCTTTGTCTTATACTTAATTGTTTTATAATAGACAAATTGAAAACTTGTAATTGATCCCCAAGGCTGAAATCTAGAAGTGCATTTCCTGCATGAAAAAAGCTTTTATTGAAATTGAGAAATGCGCTTACCGTCTGTTCAACATTACTCAACCTTTTCCAAACATAAGGCATGATACCAAAGTCTTAAAATGTGGCTGTCATTCTTCAGCAACTTAGAGTGGAGGTTGGATTTCTAAACTACGTATTACTGGGGTTTTTCTCACCTGTGTGGCCTGTTTGGGATTACAGAGCCTGGTTTCTGATACATGTTGGAAGTTGTCCCTTTGTCTGACATTAGCACTGATTCTGTGGACTCTCATCTTCTCCTGTGCCCAGAGTTTTTCAGCTTCCTAAAACTTTACACTTTAAACTAGTGAGCATAATCCCTGCTCTACTACTATTCATGCCCTATTCCAGAATCACTAGTTTGTCTGGTAGTATTTGCTAAAGCGATATTGTGTAACTTCTGTAGGTGCGAGAGCCAGCGTGTTACCATTGTTCTTGTCAGAGCGATGCGGGTGGCTGTTGACGGGGCTCGGTTCTCCGTGCGTGGCCCAGCGAGTGTGCGCAATGCCAAAGTGCGTGTCCAGCTCCGCCTCCAATTCAAGCGAGTCATTCTCTGTCAATACAAGGACATTGAGAAAGCGGACCAAGAGTCAGTGATCAACTAATCTATCCCGAGAGTGGACAAGAGCTAGAGGATGACAAAAGCTTGACTCACTGTAGATTTCCTCATCGAGTGCTTTCACTTTGCCCGTCTTCTTGAACAGGCAGATACTGCCTTTGTTGTCCACTGCAATACCTGGACAATACAAAGACGGGGTCACACCATTAACATTCTTAAAAGTCATTCTGTTCTCACACGACAGACACTCAAACGGATCACCTGGCCGCTTACAATACTGTGTGCACAGAATCCAACCACCTGGGCCTCCATGTGCTGCCAAAGTACTTGAAACAAGGCCTCTGTTCAGCAATGAGCTGTGTCTATTTACAGGCAGCACACACTGGCATGACATTCGCTATGACTGGAGGAGCTGCCTCACCTGCAGAGTCATAACCTCTGTACTCCAGTCTCAGAAGTCCCTTGACCAACGTCGTAAAGATCTCCTTCCTCGTGCGGGGTACTCTGTAGTTCAGGTAGGCAAAAATCCCTTGTGGGGGGAAAAGCAGAGTAGAAAAGTTTAGATAGCTTGTTACAAAAGATGAGATAGTAAAAGTAAAAGACTGCAAAAAAGACAGAGGAAAAGATTTATATATGTAACATTAGAACGTGAAAAAAGAATTCAGCAAGAACTGGTGAAAATCTTTTTCAGAAGCTAACTCATAGGTATTGTTTCCCTCTTTTTGCCCCTGCTAATCCTGCTCACTGCTGCAGTGGAGTCCGGAGCCTGTCTTGTAATTTGCAGGGTGTAGGTGAGTGCGTACCCTGAATGATGAATGATCCCTCATCTGCCCCTCTTCCTCAGGCATAGTCAGTCATGCCTGTGCAATACCCAACCATGCCAGCACTTTCAGCCAGGGCTCAAACATGGGTCACCATGGAGGTAGCAAGACAGCATGTTCCTGAACATGTTTTTCCTAGATCCTGAACTACAAAGGTCAGGCTCTGAAATACCCGAATTGATGATTTGATGCTCATTCCTTGGTTGTCTCTTGTTGGAGCATTATTCATCCATCATAACAACAAAGATGTGGCAAAAGTTACCGTTTAGAACTTTTCCTACAAAGTGACGTACAAGCAATTATAATAACCAGGGGTGTCATCTGACCCACTGGACATGCCACTACTGGAAATACCCCACTTCACTACAGGCACTTCCATAATTCTTCAGCATCTTTCCAAAAGCTTGAGATACTAACTTGAGATAGTTTCTTTAGGGTTTTTTTGTTGGCATGGATTTAATGGACATCTTGCAAATCTTAAAAGAAAGGTCAGCCACGCTGCCAGGCCACAAATGAATTTTTTTTCATAGCACTGTTTTGGCTAGCCCACTTCTAGCTGTATAATCTATCAACATTTTTTGCATATAAGACACTAACGCAAAAGCAATCATGAAACCAGCAAGGCATCTGTTATATTAGCAGAAAAAAATGAGTGCAATTAATAAGACAATATTTAATGTTAATTTGTTCTTCATTTCTCATCTATGGCAGAGTAAGGCCCACTTTAGTGTTAAAAAATCACTTAATCCATTCTGTGTTTAACAGGCTTATTTTTATGCACAATTGGGCGTCTATGACTGATTGGCAAGTTAAATCTGTCTGTGCCCAGTGCAACAAGTAGTCTAGAAACGAATCTGGTAATGAGAGTATCCTTCTGTTGATATTTAAAAGTAATCATTTGTAAAATACTTTCTAACTAATCATAATGTCCACATCTGAAGTAGGTCAGGCATCCTCCGTTAGATGTATGTGCCATTCCTGAAAGTAATCACCAGCAAATAATGCTTAGAATAAACGAATGCATGAATATAATCGGTCGACTGGCAACATCTTCGTGTTTTCTGCTTTGAGTTGACAAGAATGTCCCATTTCATAAGTAGTGACTGGTTGGCAGAAGTGAACACAAGGAGACTTTTGATAGAGAACAGAACTCGCGCGTGGCTTCAGTGCGCAGCGACTCCGGATCCTTCATTGGTTCTGTTCACACAGAGGCGCTCTCAGCACAGACTACACATTATTTACCATCCGTTAGCTCCTGATGCTCATGACAACCCTTCTCATTGTATCACTCACTACTACTGACTCGGTGAACGCCGATAAACAACACTTTAGGAGCACAGCTTTAAACGACCATTTAATTCTACACCGAGGCGCAGGAGGCTGGTTCCTGTTAGGACTTACCACACATCGTTATGAAGTCTTCTGCCAACAAAAGTGACTGTAGTGGAAAAACGAATTCGCTGCTGAAAGTCTGTCTGAGGTCCTGGCTCGCTCAGTATCGAGAAGTGCAGTACATACACACACACACACACACACGCCACACACTCGCTCTCTTCGGCTCTTATAAGAGCGGCCGCTCCACCTCTGCTTTCTATGTCAATGTCGGACACGCCCGCTTCTTCTGAATACGCGACAGACACGCCCACTTCATCACTTAAGCACCAACGGGCACACCCACTTCTCTATAACTGGCGCTATATAAACGAAAGATTAGCGGTTCAACACTTGACGTCAGTGCGCATGGGCGCGCCAGTGAGGTAATTACGAAATCAGCTCAGTTCTTGCTAATAGAATATAGGCTCTGCATTCTCTGTATGTGATGTACAGTTCAGGTGTTCATTACATAATGTACAACATATTCAAAGGAATTCATCAGGTAATGCAGGCTGATGGTGCTTCATAGCTTTTTACTGACTCATCTGATTCATTTGGTAACTGACAGTCAGAGCCATGACACAGCAGCTAAAGCAGATCCAGGGAAATCATGTCTTTATTTCAGTGTACATGAAATACATTTACATTTACAGCATTTAGCAGACGCCCTTATCCAGAGTGACTTACAATTGGTACAGTCTTACAATCCAAGCAATTTTGGGTGAAGGGCCTTGCTCAAGGACCCAACTGTGGCAGCTTGGCTGAGGTAGGATTTGAACCCTGGACCTTCTGGTCCATAGTCCAGTACCTTATCCACTAGGCTACCACAGAAATACTGGTAGGCTAAGATGCTTTATGTTTAAATACTATTTAAATAAACTTAAACGCAACAGTTTATGCGTCATATTTTACTATTACTACACAACATTTACTGACAAGCACTTGTGAGTAAAGGGTCTTGCTTAAGGACCCAACAGTGGTAACTTGGCAGAAGTGGGATTTGAACACTGGACCTTCTGGTCCACAATCCAGGACCTTAACCATTGAGCCACCACAGTCCAAGTATGAGTATACCCAGCAAAGCACAGATGTATGGTGTACATATTTAAATTGAATATAAATGTCTTACTTTTTCAGCATAATGTAGTCTCGAGAATGAATCCTGCTTCTCACAACCATTAACTACATTTGGGTGGTATACCATTTGCAAAGTGGCTCCATGCCAACAGATCTTACAATACAAAAGAGGTTTGCCAAGGTCACCCGATATCATCTTATCTATTCCTCCTCATTATACAACCAGCATACACACCTAGTTGATGATACTACCTTGTTTTAAAAAAACCCACACACATCTTAACAATCACGATCTAAGGATCTAATCATATGTAAATTGCTTCCCATAAGACATGAATCTGAAACTGCTGGCTTAGGGTTTCCTGTTAAACAGTAAAATACACTGGTCTCATAAAAAATAAAAAATAAAAATAAAAAATTATTCCAGCATGTAGACAAACTTGACCCCAATAGTAGCTTCAGTCAATTTATTTATGGTTATAAGGAGATTAATCTATTACTGGAAACATCCTTAACATCATAGGTTAAAGGTCTCTCCTGACTTATCTAGAGTTCTTCAGCACCCAATGTCTCAAATAATTGTACAAAGATGAACAAAATAGTCTTTGACTCAAACATAAGATATTAAGCACAAAAAGCTTTAAACATTTAATTATTAAAACTCTTTATTGAATTAGAAAATTCCATTATGGTTTCAGTTTAAATTTAATATGCAATGTCTAAGCAACCGTATTTAAAGAATTTCTAACAACATTTAAGAAATATTTGCCTGTCTACTAGAGCTGTCAATATTAACATATTAATAACACCATGTAACAATTAAAAAAAAATTTTTTGTTCCCAGTTGTTAAGTGTGTTTTCCTGATTGTTTGTACCCTAAATGAATAGAAAAAAGTTATTATTCCCTGTAAACTTTGCTTTTGTGGTCAGCACAATGATATTTTGAAATTGATCTATTTTTAAGGATATTCGCCATATTTCAAGATACTTAAGCAGCTTCTGGAATTGTGAGAACTATCAAGAAGTTTCTAGAACTGTCCAGAATTATCTAGAACTTTCTGGGACTGTACAGAATTGTAGGTAGCGGTATAACTACAGTTATATAGGGCCACTATAGCCCTTCCTGAGAGACGGAGGGACATGATCTAATTGATTGGGATTGCATGCGACAGTATTCACACTTCACCCCACACCCATTACAGGAGGAGCTTAGGAAGGACCACTACTTTCAAATGTACATATTGTGTGTTTACTCTGCTACAGGGTGATCAGTCCTTGCTCTCTGAATCTTCAGTACACCTTGTACTTTGATACGCAATGAATAAAGATTGACCATTTTTATCGAGTTGGGAGAGACATCCTTTTTCCATTACGTACACCGCAAACTTTAGTCAATTAGATGGCATCAAGAGTTGCATACATCCAGCCAGAACGCAATTTTGCTATGTATTGGCCATTTTATAAAGAACAAGAGCGAAAAAGTACTCTGTGGAAGCATCTGCTAAGATGTGTGAGGCCTACAAAGCATACTTCGGCATGCCTGTTGGTGACCTGTTTCTATAATAAAAATTCATAATTTTCGTTGCCGTGGTCACAAAAGCGAAGTTTATGATGAATGTAAGCAATTTTTAATTTGTTTTAGACATAAGCAATTGGAATATAACATTAAACAGCTGGGAACAAAACTTGTGTTACATAGTGTAATTAATTTTAGTTTTGTGTGATATTTGTATTTATGTTCATTTTAAAATTATTCATTACTTTAAACTGGATGCATTTTTATCGACTATTTGAGGAACCCATGTTTGGAACCCTGTTTCCAACATGTTCTTCTAATCCCTACATTCAGCATACAATATAGACCACTATTAGACCATTGGAAACAGAATTGTAAGCTATTGTGGACACCCTCTTACACAACCATGTTTATTAATCTGTTGCAACAGTGGGGGAAGATCAGCCAACTGGCCTCCCTTCCTTCAAAGACAGTTAATCGTGCCTGTTTGAGAAACCCAAGCTAGCCAGAAGGCACCATCAGTACTCAGGACCCTCTGGAGTCACTGTGGAGGTGGGCTAGCACCACTCTGCCACCCAAGGAGGTCTGCATATGCAATAATAAAATAATAAAAGTACCTAATTCAATGAATGCTTTAAATGATCATTCTGGTAATTTATGTTGTGGTAACTAATTTATTACAAAGTAATTAATGCATTTGGTTGAAGCTTATGCTATCCATAGTGGTATGAGCCAACAGTTTCAAATCCTGGATGGTGCTCTCAATGTGAAGGACGGGTGGAATGTTTATGAAAGACTGCGATGAACTGGCACCCTGTTTGGGGTGTGCATCCAGTGAACTATGGATTAGGCTTCAGTGCACCCCCATGACCCTGGCCAGCAAGTGGAGGTACAATGGGATTTGCTTATACTGTTCACTCGAATGGCTATGTAGTGCTTTGTAATGAACAATTTGTATAGTGTGAAATGCGAACAAACATAAGTGCATGATTTATGATGTATGCAGGTCATCACACATTTATCTCATTTCATTTGTGTGTTTTCTACTCTTTCTTTAGTTGATAAATGACTAAGGTAATGTAGTCTCTATGTCAGCTCATATTCATAGTGTTTAGTGTAACAGCAACTAATGGATGACCAGTAAACAGTTTCTGAATGCTTAGATACATTTAAAAAGTAAAGTAATAATCCCAATTCATTCATTAGAATTTCCAGAGCTGTCAATGATTTTTAATACAATTATTTGTCATATTTTTGTATTTATTTGGAATTATTGGCTTGGTTCCCCTCATATTTTCACTGGGAGGCTAAGCTAATTAACCTTAAACATTTTTTGGACCCCAGATCCTGTCAAATTACCCATATTTAACAAGTGTGCCAATATGTTTTCAGGTCAGTCCAAATTAACCTTTATTACAAACCTTCTATTATTTGTACTAATATTATATTAATAAAAAAAACATGTGTTGTATTTAACATCAAAAATCTGAAATAAAAATGTATAGAACTTTATCAGTGTTTCAGCACTAATGTTTTTATACTGAATGTTTTACAGGATTAAATGTATAAACACATTAGTACATTTAAGACATTTATTAGAATGACTCTATTAATTACTGTACAATTACAACAATAGAGTGCATTCTTTAGGAGCAGAACTCTTAACAATGACTCAGTTCCCACACATTTTGTCCCCACAATGTAATATAACAATATATTATTTTATATAATAAATACACAGACACACACATACACGTGCACACACAGTCTTGTCTGCTATCACTGTGGGGACTGCCCACTGATATAATGATTACTGCAGCTAATTAACAGTATACATACCCCTAACACTATCCTTGACCTCTGTAACCTAAAGCAAATCTTTTGACACTTTTGGTGTTTCAAATGAAGGTTGCTGTTTCTGTAACAAAGCCGTTAACATTGTAGGGACAAGAACAAGGTCCCCACAATGTAATACACACACACGCACACACACACACACACACACACAATTTTATGTATCAATCTTTCCCTTTCGCAAAACGTTATGACGCTATAGGTGCCCTGCCTAGATATTCCTATGTAATTACAAATTATGTTCTGTATTATATTTGTATTAAATCGTACTGTGTCATGTGTACATAAGAAACAGGCTTGTTGAGTTTTTGTTTGTAAGGGACGAACCTGCTTGACTAACCAAATGACGGATTGGACTGAAACTAATATTGTAATAGAGTTAAAACAAAGACAACCACTGGATTACTTATTCATTGATAAATGCATGGCATCTAAAGATTATTTCATAAGTAAAGAATTGAGTTGAAGACTCTTGTCATTTCCATTTGTTTTTATTGCAACACAATGTTTGCAGCTTTCTCATTATATTCACCCTTGATTTGTCTCCTCTACAAAGCATTCAGAAAGAGCTGCTTGCCTGGCTTAAAACCTAAAGCGAAATTGGGGATTGTGGTGGACTCCTTTGTTGTGAGCACTTACTGGCTACCAGCTACAATCAAAAGGGAAAATACTTGATTATCAAGGATTATTATGGTATGTTCCTTGATCAGAATGACACACCTGCATGCCACGTTTAGATTGTCAACCTCATGGTGTCTGACATGTCCTTCTCTGATCTAAGCATGCCTGTAAGGTGAGATCTCAATATAGTTCTGTTTCCTGGCTCTGTGTTGGCATAATGAGCTCCCTCTGCTAATTCCATAATCCAAACTACCCAGTGTCTCTCATCCTTCTGCAAAAGTCTTAAACATACAGTACCTCTTCAACTACAGCTGGTTTATCAACCTTTATTGATTTGGGTTTAAGTGTCTTACTTTATATGCGCTTAATGCTTTAGCTTAGAATTAGACCATCCTACTTTGTATTGTGAGGATGGAAAAACCTAG
Source organism: Ancistrus triradiatus (assembly GCA_025084515.1). Lineage (NCBI taxonomy): Eukaryota > Metazoa > Chordata > Actinopteri > Siluriformes > Loricariidae > Ancistrus > Ancistrus triradiatus. Next base: position 15,118 of record JAJAGP010005214.1, read on the forward strand.
GAGTAACTACAGTTAAGTTGTGGAAGGTGGTATGTCACACACAGCTCACCAGAACATGAATTAATTTTTCCAATCACACAGGGTACGAGGCAGGAACAACCCTAGACATGGCACCAGTCCACACACTACACACTAAGGGCACTTTAGAAAGACCAATTAGCATATCAACAAAGTCTTTGGAATATAGGAGGAACTCGGAGTAAACCCACAAGGACACAGAGGACATGCAAACTCCACACAGGCGGATTCCAGAGTTGGGGCCGAACCAGGCATGCTGGAGCTGTGAGGCGACTTCACCACTCAACTCACTGAAAAAGATTGTCAAATGGTGAGATGTAGCAAGGACAACTTATCTGTTCTCAGGTGCAACACTCACTACAGAGTTCCAAACTTCCTGTGGAGGCAATATCAGCAGAACAACTGTTTGTCATAGGCTTAAATAAATGGAGTGTTACGGCCAAGCAGCCACACAGAAGCTCAAAATCAACATGCCCAAATCACCAGCTTGAGTGAAGTACAATGATCTGAAACTGCCTGCAGACATGCATGCTGCACAGTTAGAGTCAGGATGATGTAGCTTCTGGGATGCTCCTGGCACACGTCATTCTCCACAGTTCCCTTCTGACCCTTTTCCCCTTCCACAGCCAGATGCTTATTTACAGCTGGCTGTTTTCAGGGCTGCATCCTTCGGAGGCTGCATTTGAAGACCGATTGCGTCACAGTGGCGCGACTGGGCTGTCCTATTTTGAAGACTCCTTTGAGGTGAATGCACACTACTTTTCCATGGTAACGAAAAGGATTACTACGGCTGGATCTTTTGCCAGCCACCATATCCCGAGGTTATTGCGTGCTGTGACACCAAACTGGAAATCTGCCGTGGAGCAGACCATCTCATTTCGGTCACTTCACAGTAGACCATGTGCACCGCATCCTTCAAACGATTGCAGCCCCTGAATTGGGATGCAGCTATTGTCTCCTCACTCACTTTGTGATCGTCTGTTATTGATGGTCTCTGTTCCTGGTTCTGCAGGTTCCTGTTAGGGTTGGTCTGTTCCTGTCTCCTGCATTTACTCCTGTCTCCTGTCTATGTTGGTAGTGCCCAGCTTTACCTGTCAGCCTCTGCGGTGTGTGTTCTGTGTCTGTTAGGGTTAGCTTTCATGGTGTGTGGTTGTGTTTACTATAGCTGTAGCTTCTGTGGTGTGTGTATTTTCTGTGGCTCTAATCCTGTGTTTTATATGTCTATGTTATCATTAGCATTAGCCCCGTGTCTAATCTGTGTTCTTGTTTCTCTTGTGTAACCTCTCTGTGGGGTGGCACGGAGGCTCGTGGGTAGCACTGTCACCTCACAGCAAGAAGTTCCTGGGAACGAGCCAAGGTGGATCAACCTGGGTCCTCTCTGTGTCCGCGTGGGTTTACTCCCACAGTCCAAAGACATGTGTGTTAGATTAATTGGAGTTTCCCTTAGTGTGCGAATGTGTGTATGATTGTGTAAGTGCATGTGCTCTATGATGGATTGGTGCCCTGCCTAGAATTGTTCCTTGCGCCCTGTGTCATCGCCAAGTCACCGACTTTCGGGTGACCCTGATCGAGGATTAAGCGGATAAGACAATGAGTGAATGAACCTTTCTGTGTTTTAGTTTCATCGGTTAGCATTAGCATTGGCCTACCCTCCTCATTTGTTCATGTGTGTAGTGCACTTCTTGTGTTAGTTTTATCTGTCTCTCTTTAAACCTCCGGCATTATGCCTTGTAATCAAACACCCACACTTGTACTCATGTCTGTGTTAGTCCTCATTTCTGGATCAACATATTTCTGAAGAAATACCAAATAAAGGACTTGGTGAGTGTTGCTTCCGTTTTGCAAAGTATGCTGTCAGACTTGTTTGAGTATGAGAATCCCAATTGCCTGACCTGTGTTGGGAATACCAGCCTCCCCAAACCCTGCACCTTCTGTCCTCTGATCCAGAAGTTACCACTCCAACTAACGACATGTGGAGGCTGACTCCAAACTTTCTCCTGTGCTGCTAAGAAGCACTGCCAGAGCCATGGAGTCCTCATGTGTGCCAGCATATGCCAGCTACATGCCTGACCCTGTCAGCTCCACATCTGTGCGTGCATGTGTCAGGACCACATCTGTGCCCCTACCCACCAGCTCCACGCCTCTGCTCATGCCTGCCAATTCCACACCTGTACAATTCAAACCTTCCTGGGACTGGCCACCTCATCTGATCCTACTGTCTGGCATAATCCATGATTACGGCCCAGGGCCTTGCTGATCATATGGAGGGGCACACAGTGCCCGCAAAGGCTCCAGACTCATCACCCCAGCCTGCTTGATGCAGCTACAGCGGTTCCTGTCCTGTCTGATGCTGCCATGGTGGCCCTTGACTCACTTGGGCCACTGTAGAGGTCCTTGACTTGCCTGATGCTGCAAAAGCAGTCCCTCTAGGCCCATCATTACCAGTGCCTCCTTTTTCATTGTTGTCTCCTAGTTCCTGGTCACCAATTTCTCCTGGGTCCTCTTCACCGGAGGCCCCTGCTCAGTCTAATGCTCCATCTATGGCTCATGATCAGCCTGACGCTGCACCCATGCCTTCTGCTCAGCCTAAAACCATGCCTGCAGCCCCTGCTCAGGCAAATGCCGCTGCCACTGACCCTGCTCAGCCTGACACTGCTCCTGCTGCCCCTACTCAGCCCATCACTGCCCCCATGGTCCCTGCACAGTCCAAGGCCTTTCCTGCAATTCCTGACTTCTTACGGCAGGGACAATGTAATGACTATGTTCTCTGTGTCGTCTGTGTCCACTGTTCTTGTCCCTCTTTTGAACCTTCTATGTACTCCTGCCCTGCTCTGTTTTTCTGCCTTGTTTGCCATGGTTTTTGGTTCCCCTTCCTTCCAGTGAGTTTGGTCCACCTTTTTCCTCCCTTTTTTCCTCCTGGGATTTGAAACCACACTTTAAGGAGGGGGCTGTGTCAGGATGATGGAGCTTCCAGTCTGCTACCACCATCATCCTGCAAAGATCCTTTCCATTCCTACTTCCCCTTTCTTCCTCCACTTAAACACTTTCTGTTGTTCTCCTTCTTGTCAAGTCTAGTAACTCCCTACCTGTGGTAGTCTGTGTCTTTTTCCGGCTCTGCTGGTTCCTGTTACGGTTGATCTGTTCTTGTGTGCTGTCTTGTGTTCCCCGTGTCTTGGGTCTCTGATGGTAGTGCTTAGCTTTAGTTGTTATTGTCAGCTGCCATGGTGTGTGTTTTGTTTTGTTAGTGCTAGCTTCCGTGGTATGTGGTTGGTTGTTTTTACTTTGGCCGCAGTTTGTGTGTGTATGTTCTGTGTCTCTAGTCCCGTGTTCTATATGTCTGCATTGCCGTTAGCATTAGTCCCATGTCTCACCTGTGTTCTCTCTTCTCTTGTGTACCCTCTAGCAGCATTAGCATTAGCTTACCCTTCTTGGTTTTTTCACTTCATTTGTTAGTTTATATCTGTCTTCATTTTTACTTACTGCACTCTGTCTTGTAGGGATCCAAAGGTGACCCAGCCTCCTTGAGCAGCCTAAATTACATAAATAAATAATACGTTTGTAATAACAGTTTAAATACACGTATGATATTAGAGAATGTCATAAAAAAGAGAAATAAATCAATTATAATATAAAAATATAGGTTGAAACAAATAAAAATATACACCCAGAAGCATGGAGACTGATAAACTGAAGTCACAAATCACCCACATGTAACACAATGTGTGTGTGTACAAAAAATATGACATGAAACATGAAATACTTTATATAACACAATAGCGTTTATGATAATAATATAATTAATATAACGGTATAAAGACTGTAACAGAGTATCTAATGAGATGTATAACAAGCCCATATGGATGTAGTGTTCTGGCAACCACATATTAGGCTTAAATGATCAAAATACTGCACGTACACGCGCACGCGCACACACACACGTACACGCGCACGCGCGCACACACACGCGCACGAACGCACACGAAATGACTTAAAATTCTTATTATATATGTCTGTTTTAACTTAAGTCACTGTGTTTCCCAGTGGTTTCCCAACAGCCCTGAATTCAGAACTGGAAACATCTGGGTAGTATTAAGGTGATTGAGAAAGGGAGCCTGGACCCCCGGTGTGTCTCTCGACCCAGAAGCATGGAGACTGATAAAGTGAAGTCACAAATCATCCACATGTAACACAATAGTCAATAGTGTAGATGTAGTAGGGAAATAGTTTCAAATGGGTAGAAAGATAGATAGATAGATAGATAGATAGATAGATAGATAGATAGAATTATATCATAGTATTTTTGTTTAGTAGTTAAAAAGGACTGCTTAATAATATTTTCGATTCCATGTTCCAAGTACATCCTAACTGAAAGTATTAGGGAAAATATTAAAGTGAACACACCCTACAGAGACATCACACCATTTCTTCTCATTTCTGTTAAAATGTTTGGAATTTTTAAGAAAATTGCATCACTGTTCCATTGATCAAAACCAAAAAACTTTAATCACCTCTAGTGTGTATGCCAGACTTGTAACAGGCAACTCCTAATGGACATAACAGGCTCTAAAGTATACCGGAAGTGTCTCATTTTTGGGAATGGGGTGTTGACCAAATGTTTTGACATTTTTAATTAACATCATAGTGAATAAACTTTTCTCCAACCACTTGATGGTACTCTGAGAACCTGAGACAGGATTGATAAGCTGATATTTATCCAATTCAGTTGGTAATAAGATTGAGAGTATAACGCTGCGTCTATCAGAATGCACTTTACTAGGTTAAAACAAGTTCGCTACCACATACTTATGCCTTTTATTTGGTTTTCCACCAATAAACAAGCAAAGACTTTGAGAAGCCATGAGTATAAGAAGTCATTGGAAGAAAGAGGGAGAGAGATGTAGCCTGGGACATGGTCTGTTCTTAACTGGGAATTATAACCACATGTAGGCCATTATATGATCCACACCAGATTACGTAATGTAGTCATCGCCCTGCCCCCATAAACTTTGTAATTGCACTCTGGGCATGCTATCTGCATCTAGTTCATGGCTACACAAACCTGCTTAGACCTACCACTTGATAAATTCACATCTTGAGCATAAACGAGATGCCTGTTAAAACCTGCCTCATTTACTAGGAAGGAACTGATCTAGTGCTTGATAGAAAAGAATAACTATTCCATGGAATAAGACACAGTATCAGAGTAATTCTAGTTTTCCTCATTCATATCCTGATATTTTGGTAACGTAATCATTTTTCCACATTGTTCACTAAAGCACTGCAAACATTCAGGTTGTGTGAGAAACTTCCATTCAGCCCACAAACAGTTGGCTGCCAGTGACCAGTGACCACTGACGGGGTGGTGCTGCAGACAGACACTAGTCTGCACTAACAACTGGATCGAGACTATTGTGTAGCTAATGGGCCCTTTGCCTACATACCAGGATTATTTAATTAGTATTCCTTTTAAATGAGTCTAAACGACACCTTTATTATTTTTAAGTTGCTGATGGAGTTTTCCTATCGATTTTGTCAGACAGCATGCTATTATTAGTCTGTTATTATAAGTAGTACTTTTTCCTCAAAGAGAACAGAACTCAATTCCATGGAACATTTATTTGCTTCCTGCTTGTCAAAACGCCCAACAGAAATGTCACAAGTCTGCATATAATATCAGTTTGTTTCAGATAACATGCTGAATCCTTGCAATTAAGGAAAGCGTTCATCATAGGAAAGTCCTGACACTGAGAGCCAGATGGTTTTACTCTGTGGTTGTGAGTACAAATGTTCATAAATCATGGATCTGAAAAGTAAATTCTAAAAAATGGCATCAGCATTCATTGATTCAGGGGCAAAGCTTTACATTGTCTTTATGAGGAACACACTTCACTTTTCCTATGGCTTTGCAGACGTGCACTTAGTTAATCAGAGGAAAAAGTCACAAAGACTTCTGCTAAACTCAAAGTCGGGGTGCATTACTGTTCACAAGAGATCCTTGTTTTTGCTCATTGTGCCTCTCCAGGGGACCTAACAGCTGTGTCTCAGCTGGAATTCGATAATCTAAGCAAGGAATCATCACTTAACACAATAGACTTTGAAAATATAGCAAACGAAACTAAAAGTCCTTCATCATTTACTAAATGTCTGCTAAATGATTGCTTTTTTCTTGAGACACTATTTGGAGCCTTTATTTCTATTAGAACTTATTAATAATAATGGTATTAACCTTGCACTGAAGTAGAAGACATAATTCCTACAATGGGTGATGTTGTATTCTTACATTGTTTTCTTCGACTTCCTATTTAAAAACATCCAATTGCCTAATCAGTACACTGTGTGAGTTCTGCAATGGAATGTTTTTATAGCCATGTACAGACCACACCGATTAAAGGAAACCATTTGTAAGGATAATTCAGTGTGTTGGCTTACAAGAGTTTTTTGCAAATATCCTGTGGTTTATGGATATTGTATAAAGTTTATGGCAATATATTTTATTGCCTCCTTGTCACTGACCTAAGGAGATTTTCACCTAGTTTGTTTTTGGTTTATTTCAATATTGTTTGTTTTGTCTCGTCTGCAATATAACAATATATGCTGGTTAATATTTGAATGCAATACAATACCAGCAACACGATTTTTTAAATGATTTTACACACAAATCTGGAATACCAAACTTTAATTATGCCATCTGGCTAACTGGCAGGAGTGTCATCAGACTCACTTTACTGGTGCTTGTTCCCCAGGGAAATGTTGCTGTGGCACTAAAATCACGCAGATAACAAGTCAATTCTATCCTGGACTGCTGAGCTATAAGACATGCCATGTAAATTCACTACATAATGCCCCAGCATCTTTCCAAAAGCTTGAGTGGCTAACATGTTCTGTCAGAGCCATTTTCTTTCAGGTTTTCACATAGAGTAATGGACATCATCCACGATGCACATAATGTCATGATAGCTCAGAGCTATAAGTTTTGGCCACTTATAACTGTACAACCTACCAAAAGTACACATTAGAGCACTAAAGACATTCATTGAACTATCACAGACATCAGTTATGTTAGCATAATGCAATTAATTAAAAAGTAATTCTTCATTTCTCATCCATGGCAGAGTAAGGCCCACTTTAGTGTTAGATCACTTTCCAACTGGTCTGCTCACAACCTGTCATATGCGCAGTAATTTATAGACCTCCAAAGTGCAACGAGGATTTGTTTAACTGAGTTTTATCATTTTTCTTGATATGATAGAGCATTAATAGTGGGAGATTTTAATATACATGTCTGCTGCCTGAGCAAACCTTGTGGACTTTTAACCTTTGTCAGATTGTAAAGGCTTTTACTCAAAGACAAGGTCTTACTCTTGATTTGATTTTATGTTATGGGTTACCTATAAAGAACTTGGTGTTTTCTCAGATCACCGTATTATATTTGAGACTGTACATTCTGGCTTTTCTCCTGTTTTTAATCTGACTACTGCAGAAGGTTTTAGCTGTGCCTTGAGGACAAATAAAGCCTGTGAAGAATGTCTTCATACTGACATCATGTTGACATCGTCCAACTGCTTGAGTGTTTTAGACAATATAGCCCCTTTCAGGTTTATTCCTATTAAAACTAGAGCTGAACCATGGCTTAATGCCACGATTCGTGCTGCCAGATAGGACTGCCGAAAAGAAGAGAGGAGTTGGAAAAAAGATAGATTAGAGGTATCTCAGGGACAGTTGGTTCAAATACCAAAGTATAGTGAAATCTGAAAAAAGTTTCTTGTTCTTTAACCATTGTTAATGAGAACAGTCATAAGGTACATCTTAAGGTCAGCTGGAACCATAGCCTTTCGCAATAGCAATACATGGTTATTGCTATTGCGAAAGACTATGGTTCCAACTGACTTTAAGCAAGCTGTGATGCAGCCTCTTATTAAAAAAATCAAACTGTGATCCGATGGTCTATACAAATGATCAACCTATTTCTAAGCTTCCATTTATGGAAAAAAATTTCAGAGCAAGTAGTCTTGATACAACTGAGATCATATAGTGGGGCAAAAAAGTATTTAGTCAGCCACTGATTGTGCAAGTTCTCCTACTTAGAAAGATGAGAGAGGTCTGTAATTTTCATCATAGCTACACTTCAACTATGAGAGACAAAATGAGGAAAAAAATCCAGGAAAGCACAATGTAGGGATTTTTAAAGAATTTAATTGTAAATCATAGTTGAAAATAAGTATTGGTCACCCACAAACAAGCAAGATTTCTGGCTCTGTAACGTCTTCTTTAAGAAGCTCTTCTGTCCTCCACTCGTACCTGTATTAATGCCACCTGTTTGGACCTCGTTATCTGTATAAAAAGACACCTGTCCACAGCCTCAAACAGTCAGGGACTCCAACTCAACTCAAACCATGGCCCAGACCAAAGAAGCTGTTGAAGGCACCAGGAAGAAAACTATAGGACCTGCAGCAGGCTGGGAAGAGTGAATCTACAATAGGCAAGCAGGTTTGGTGTGAATAAATCAACTGTGGGAGCAATTGTAAGACATACACAAGACCATTGATAATCTCCCTCGATCTGGGGCTCCACACAAGATCCTCATCCCGTGGGGTCAAAATGATCATGAGAACGGTGAGCAAAAATCCCAGAACTACACGGAAGGGACCTGATGAATGACCTGCAGAGAGCTGGGACCAAAGTAACAAAAAGGCTACCATCAGTAACACACTACGCCGAGAGGGGACTCAGATCCAGCAGTGCCAGGCGTTGCCCCCCTGCTTAAACCAGTACATCTCCCAGGCCCGTCTGAAGTTTGCCAGAGAGCATATGGATGATCCAGAAGAGGAGTTGGGAGAATATCATGTGGTCAGATGAAACCAAATAGAACTTTTCTGTTAAAATCTCAACTCGCCGTGTTCGGAAGAAGAAGTTTTTTAAGCCAAAAACATCCTTCCATCAGTGAGGACATTGAAGATGGAACGTGGCTGGGTCTTCCAGCATGACAATGATACCCAAACACAAAACACATAACGGACACCGCTCAGGCAACGAAGGAGTGGCTCCGTAAAAAAGCATTTCAAGGTCCTGGAGTGGCCTAGCCAGTCTCCAGACCTCAACCCCATAGAAAATGTGTGGAGGGAGTTGAAAGTCTGTGTTGCCCAAAAACATCACTGCTCTTAGAGAGATCTTTCATGGAGGATGGATAAAAATACCAGCTACAGTGTGTGCCAACCTGGTGAAGACTTACAGGAAACGTCAACCTCTGTCATTGCCAACAAAGGTTATGTTACAAAGTATGGAGTTGAACTTTTGCTATTGACCAAATACTTATTTTCACCATAATTTGCAATTAAATTATTTTAAAAATCCTACAATGTGATTTCCTGGATTTTTTTCTCATTTTGTCTCTCATAGTTGAAGTGTAGCTATGATGAAAATCACAGACCTCTCTCATCTTTCTAAGTAGGAGACCTTGCACAATCAGTGGCTGACTAAATACTTTTTTGCCCCGCTGTATATTGACAGGAATAACATAGGAAGTGCTTCAGTCTGGCTTTAGGGTGTTTCATAGCACAGAAACGGCCCTTTTAAGAATTGTTAATGATTTATTGTTAATAACTAATTCCGGCAACAATGCGGTTGTTATGCTTTTAGATTTATCAGCAGGGGTGTTTCTACAAGTAGTGTAGAAACAACCCTGCTAAATCAGATGTATTCAACTTGCAGCACACTGGAGTATTGATACCTACATTATTTAGGTCTTTAGGTCATTAATGCATATGTGCAGCCGACAAGCTGTTCACCATCATCATCATCATCATCTTTGTCAGTGTTTGGCACTGAAAATGTGCTCCTGTGCAAAATGAGTTTCTTACTTTTATTCAAAAATTTATTTGAATAACTTTTTTAGATAATAAATAATGTATTACCTAAAATTAGGTAATATATAAAATCCTCCTCTACTATTAAATGAAATACAGAAGCACTGCTGGCCAAATGACACATTTTTGTCTACTCACAATAAAAATCAATATGTGCTTTTTATGAGGTCTAAGAACTTAACCTACTTGTTAATAGTTTACTAAATTCTGCAGAAACATTCATTCACTCATTTACTTTCTTATCCGCTTGATCTTGGATACACTTTTGGAGAGACCAATTAACCTAACACATATCTTTGGTCTGTGGGAGGAAACCGGAGCACCTGGAGCAAACCCACAAGGAGGACATACAAACTCCACACAGAAAGGACCCAGACCACCCCACCTGAGGATTGAGCCCAGGACCTTCAGGCATGAGGAGACAGTGCTACCCACCGAGCCACCGAGCCACCTTTGCAGAAACATGTAATGATAATCACCCAGATCTTGACGCTCCCAGTAGGGCTGAGCATGGTAAAGAGGTCTGAGGAGAGATGTCAGACAAAGTATGATCCAAAGACACGCATGAAAGGTACATATAAAAATCAGTGTACCTTGCCCAGATTAGATCCACTCCTGCAGCCAGGCCTGGGGTGGTGTTCGAGGGGAGAACCTGGTGACTAGTTCACCCACGTAAATTGTTCAGTCTCAGCCCAACATGGCAACAAGTAGTGATCTTGTGGGCCTATCACCTACACGGTGATGGGGGGGCGGTGATAGCAAAGTCAGCCACATGACAGGGCATGGGATGGACATTTCTGGATGAATTAGACCTTGGCAGTGGATACTGGCTTTACGAATGTGGAATGCAACTTCAGTGGCAGGGTCAGAGCCTGAGTTGGATCATCGACACAACCAAGAGGTACCTTCACACCAAACAGTTTTCAGGACTAATTTGGGGAGGAAAAACCATCCACAGAGTTCAACCAAAAACTACATTTGATCCAGGGTCGTTTTGCTGTGCATTCGCACTGCCATTAGGAACACTGTGTGATGACGAAGTGATGTAAGCCACACGAATTTCACTTACATCACTCCAAATTGCATTAAATTGCCTTAGCATATAGGCTCATTAAGGTCTGGACTTCACTGTTTGTCCATTTGTCTGTGTTTTTTTTTCCTTCACAAAGTTTCGTTGTTCATACGATTACCAGTGTAAAAATATATTTAAACATGGTGGTTGCCCTGAACATAAGATCTTGCATCTAGACCAATCACTATACACTTGCATCAGTTCGTCTGGACAAATCGCCATACACTTACATCTGGATTAATCATATTTGCGTCACTCAGAGTTTCTCAGACCCTACCTTGAAGTAGGTGCTATAAAGTCTCTGAACACAGGATTATTGGAACTACAATAATTCCCAGTTCCTGTGGTGCGAACATGAGAGAAACAGGCCACTTTCTCCAACAGTTCTATGGACAGTTCCTCTGCTACGAAAGTACCTAAGAATTTCACTGCTGAGCGTGAATCTGCTGGGATGAGAATAAACTTCCAACAACAAGGCCATGATGCTCTTTGAGTAAATTGGGGTGTTTTCTTCAGGTGAGGTGGGAAAATTTGCCCCTATTGGAGGAGTTCAAGTAGCTGAGGATCTTGTTCATGAGTGATGAAAAAGAGAGTGTGAGTGATAAACGAATTGGGTCAGTGGCAGCAGCTGAAGCCATTGTTCTTGTCTGTGGTCATGAAGCGGAATCTTAGTCCTCAGACTAACAGTTAATTTATCTATTCTCATCTGTAGTAATTCATTGGGAAGTGAACAGTAGTAAGAAAAAGGTTGCAGATACAAGTGGCAAAAGTGAGGTTCCTACACAGAACTTTATGAGTCTGAGAGAACCTCTGAATAGAGCTGCTGCTTCTTTTGAGAGGAGCCAGCTGAGATGGTTTGGGTATCTCACAAGGCTGTCTGCTGGTCAACTAGAGCTGTTTCAGGCACATTCCTTTGGGAGGAGAACCCAGGGTAGACCAAGGATCCATTTATATCACACATTGGGCTTGGGAACATCTGAAGCTGGAATCTCTATCTAGGGATTTAGATGTCCCAAGCATGTTGCAACTGTGACCCTCACCAGGAAATGTGGAAAGACAGTGAGATTAAGATATACAACAGGTAAGCACGTTTAATGGTAATGTTTGTAATACTGCTCATCAAAGCATTTTTGGATACCGTCAAACAGAAGCATCAGGTCCATTATACCATCGTCATAAGTGTTACTGCTTTCCCCTACACTGGGTCATAACCAGTACATTACTGTATTTTCTTTACTTATTGTGAAATTACAAAAGTGTTAGCATGTGTATAACAGTTTAGGCTTCCAGCGGTGTCTCTGACACGTTCATGTATCGTTTGAACGCAGTTTTCTTGTGAAAATACCCTTTATATTTACATTGTAGTAGCACAAAAAGACTATGTGACTATGGTAATGTCTGGTCCATGTCCATTTCACTCAGTGACCTGTTTCACAGAACGCAATGCGGTCTTTAAATGGCACATACCTGTATTTAAGTTTGTTCTCCAAAGAGGTTGTAATTCGATCAGTGATGCCAAAACTTTGTGTGTTTTCAGAGTGTTTAAAGGGAAGGCGGTGATCATTCTAAAACACTAATATAAAATCTCAAATGATGTCACTCGTTATGGACAAGCTCTGCTGCATATTTTCTATATTATTCATATGGCACACCTAGTAACCTGCACTGCTGCTTTTTAATGGTGTAAAGGTTATATTAGGCGACTCTGACATTCTTACGTCTAAAACTGAACTGATAGAAAACCGTAGGTAGGTGTGTCTCATCAGTTGTGTAAGAAGAATGTGTATCCTTTTCCTAGTAACCAGGCTGTGATGACCTGTGTTAACAACGGCTTTTAAATTATACGCTTAGTTCAAGATTTTAGCAAAGAATGACAGTAATCCCTAGTGCGTTCAATTGTGTGAATGCATGAAAGACTTTTTATAACTTCTTTTGTGGTCCCTTTTTGACCAACAATAATACATATTTTGCCATGTATGTATGCTGGACAATGCACCAAAAGCAGATTTTGGAAAATAGTAGTAGTAGTGGTATGAAGAATATCAAGAAAGCCACCAAAGTCACAGGGTCTTTGTTGGTGTAGTCCAAAGTCCCTTGGGAAATGACAACATCACAATAGGTCATACCATCAAACACAGTTTATTTGGCTACTGCTAAAATATATATCATATAACATGCTTAAGAACTCTAATTCTACAGATCGTAGACTGGGACTGCCTAAATCTCAACTCTATCTATGTAAAAATGAGAAAAAATTAAATTTTTCTTTTTAACTGAAGCAACTTGTGCAAGCAGGACAAGTCGGAATATGTCCTTACTGTTATGCAGGGAGTGCTTGGCCCTTACAGGAAGCTGAAATATATTTCCAGTAATCACTCAATATTAAGGTGTGCATCGATTTTTGTCATAGATTAGTTGGTTTAAACCATTTGGTCAACAATGACATTACAGTGGAAATGGTGAGCAGTTTGATCAAGTCAGTGCAGAACACTTTAGGCTTGTCAGAAGAATTTAATCATTGCATGGTTTTGATCCTGCTAACTGGGCTCCTGTCTGACCTTAAAAAATAATTTTACCATTAAACAGGACAGCACAGCCATGTAAAAGAACAGTATAATTTGAAAAAAATCCTTTTTGATCATTTAATAACATTATTTTCATCATGTGTTATCTTGTTTGCTGCCTCACATTTCATTGTGACTTCTCTGATTCTTACCAGAGCGATATCTGTTTAATGCCAAATAATCATTTTATTTGGTACACTTATAAGAAACAGCATGTGCAAGCTGTTATATCGTGTGCTGTATGACGGACTTATGTGATGGAATCGGCAGTCACAATGCAAATAAGGCCGTGTTCAAATTTATTTATTATACTTATCAACTCTGAGTATAAAGGGTCATTTTGGATACAGCCCTTTATAAAAATGCAATTAACAGCATTAAAATAATATCTGGTAACTCATTGATAACACATTAACTTTGACAGCCATAGTTTTTTATTTACACACATGGACAAAATTGTTGGTACCCCTCAGGTAATGAAAGAAAAACCCACAATGGTAACAGAAATGACTTTAATCTGACAAAAGTAATAATAAATACAAAGTCTATGAAAATGAACAAATGAAAGTCAGATATTGCTTTTCAACCGTGCTTCAACAGAATTATTAAAAAAAAATAAACTCATGAAACAGGCCTGGACAGAAATGATGGTACCCCTGAAAAATGTGACCAAAGGGACATGTTAACCCAAGATATGTTCACTAATTAGCATCACAGGTGTCTACAATCTTGTAATCAGTCAGTGGGCCTATATATAGGGCTTCAGGTAGCCACTGTGCTGTTTGGTGACAGGGTGTGTACCACACTCACCATGGACCAGAGGAAGCAAAGGAAAGAGTTGTCTCAGGACATTAGAAAGGAAATTATAGACAAGCATGTTAAAGGTAAAGGTTATAAGACCATCTCCAAGCAGCTTGATGCTCCTGTGACTACAGTTGCATATATTATTCAGAAATGTAAAAACCTCTAAAGAGATTAAAGGTGAACTTCAAGCTCAAGGAACATCAGTGTCAGATCGCACCATCCGTCCATGTTTGAGCCAAAGTGGACTTAATGGGAGACGACCAAGGAGGACATCATTGTTGAAAACAAAACATAAAAAAGCCAGACTGGAATTTGCCAAACTACATGTTGAGAAGCGACAAAGCTTCTGGGAGAATGGACAGAGGCCTATGGAACAGAGGAGTGTGGGGGGGGGGGTGGGGGGTTGGGGGGGGGGTGAAAAAAACTGGAACTTTTTGGCAAGACACATCAGCTCTATGTTCACAGAGAGAAAAATGAAGCATATCAAGAAAAGAACACTGTCCCTACTGTGGGCACATGGAGGAGGCTCTGTTATGTTCTGGGGCTGCTTTGCTGCATCTGGCACAGGGTGTCCTGAATCTGTGCAGGGTACAATGAAGTCTCAAGACTATCAAGGAACTCTAGAGAGAAATGTGCTGCCCAGTGTCAGAAAGCTTGGTCTCAGTCGCAGGACCCAAAACACACATCTAAAAACACCCAAGAACGGCTAAGAGGAAACACTGGACTATTCTGAGGTGGCCTTCTAGGAGCCCTGACCTAAATCCTATTGAGCATCTTTGGAAGGAGCTGAAACATGCCGTCTGGAAAAGGTCCCCTTCAAACCTGAGACAACTGGAGCAGTTTGCTCATGAGGAGTGGGCCAAAATACCTGCTGAGAGGTGCAGAGGTCTCACTGACAGATACAGGAATCGTTTGATTGCAGTGATTGCCTCAAAAGGTTGTTCAACAAAATATTAAGTTAAGGGTACCATCATTTCTGTCCAGGCCTGTTTCATGAGTTTATTTTTTTAAGTAATTCTGTTGAAGCGTGGTTGAAAAGCGATGTCTGACTTTCATTTGTTCATTTTCATCGACTTTGTATTTATTATTACTTTTGTCAGATTAAAGTTATTTCTGTTACCATTGTGGGGTTTTCTTTCATTAACTGAGGGGTACCAACAATTTTGTCCATGTGTGTAACTATTTGAACAATAGACAGCAGGCAAACATGGCTGGATAAAACTCCCTAAGACACATTTGAGGCTCAAACAGGAAGCACATCCTCCTCCAGGTCAGTCTGAACACCTGGATAAAGTTCTTGAGAGTAACTGTATAGAAAAATCTAAATGAAATATATGAATAATTGTGTTCATGTCAGCAGATGTTTTGCAAACTTTTCTGACTAAGGTTCTAAATTGTTTGGAGATCAGATAGAGTGGGTGCTGTTCAGCCTAGGTTAGATTTTTGACCTTTGGATCATTTTACCTAGCATGTTCTCCTTGTATTTAGATTAGTTTCCTCTAAACTCATAAATGGCAAATTAGTGACTATATTTCCTGAAGCTGATGAGTGTGCAATGCACTGCTTACTAATCTGTCTAAATACGGAAAATAAAAGCTGAATGAGTTCCACATAATTCCGAAGCGGAAATGTGGTTTGGTATCTTTGAAAACTTTGTCATGAAGCAGAAAATGAAAATGAACGGATGAATAATTGAATTTCCTGCTTCATTGGTGATCTTGAAGTAACTGAGAAATATTGGAGAGTGGAAACTGTTTCTTAATGAATTTGATCTACAATTATTGATGCAATTTTGTTAGTTAAAACTCATTTTGTCACATTAACTTTCAATTCAATTCAATTCTTTCAAGTCAAATTCAGTCATCACATTTTCACAAGTGATGTTGTGATTGTTTTTGAAAAAGAGGAGCTTAACATAGAAGATTGTTAGACATAGGAAAATAGGAATTAGTCCTTATTTGAGATTGCAAATGGCAATTTTACATTTAGTTTATTTTATTACAATTAAAATTTGAAGAGATGTTTTGAATGTTTTTGACATATCGGATTTGGCGTTTGTATGTGCTAACTAAATAAGGCTGTGACTTTACAGTTGTATTTTGATTATTAAGATCTGATGAAGTTACTCACTACTTGAGTAGTCTTTTTACTAGATACTTCTTACTTTTACCCAAGTAATACTTTAAATCACTACTTTTACTTCTACTTGAGAATTTATTATTTTAAAATAACAGTTATTTTACTTGAGTATAGTTTTTGGCTGCTCAGTGTGACTGAATACTAACTTCAACTGTAATGATGTAATACTCCCTAATGTGTAGTTAATTTGTATGTGGTTTATAGCCCAAAGTGTGGCAGCTCAGTTTTATTTCTGGTTACTCATATTATATGAATTTGAGTACCCTTGCACAGGTACACCCTACAGTATATCGTCACGTAGCAGGAGCAGCAAAAGAAGATGATCACCAAACTTGCCTAAACACAGACAGCTGATATCCATTGTCTTTTCACCCCTTCCTCTCACCCCTCCTATCATGAGCTGTGATTCCACTGAGAACTCTCCCACAATCGTAAGGTCCCACCCACTAGCCCCTAAGGCTCTGTGTGAAGATGCCGAGCCCTATGTTGACACTTTTGAGCAGACCTCCTGGGCCTGTGAGAGGGAGAGAGGTCTATGCCTTTAGCCTCTACTGACTGACCAAGCCTGTCTGACAGCTCATAGTCGTCTGCCATGCAACTTCCAGGTGGAATGTAAAGCAAGAATGCTGGCCATTCTGGATTGGGTGGGCCTAACCCTGGAGCATTTTTTGAAGAACTGCTGCTAGAGAAAGAGCTTTTTCCCAGAGGCTGCTTGACACCTGTTGCTGGTGGATATAGCCCAAGTTAGAGAAGGATGCCTCCTGAGAGGACTCTTGAGAGCTAGAGAAGCCTCATGGATCCAGCACTATGAAACAGACACAACCATGCCATCCAGCTCACTGAGGATTACTGTTTGACTAGTTAGTAATAATAAAGTGATCCACATAAGTGCTTGCCATCCACAAGCTGACAGGTTGATAGAGCACTTTAATAAGAAGCCTAACCTGGTTTGGACACGAGGATAATTGCGATAGGTAATGT
This sequence comes from Ancistrus triradiatus, assembly GCA_025084515.1. Classification (NCBI taxonomy): domain Eukaryota; kingdom Metazoa; phylum Chordata; class Actinopteri; order Siluriformes; family Loricariidae; genus Ancistrus; species Ancistrus triradiatus. The sequence continues at coordinate 32,559 of JAJAGP010005214.1, forward strand.
TGTAGTCAAGACTGCTAAGGCGAACCAAGACAAAGACCAGGACACATTGAGTCCGAGTCCAAGATTTTTTTCGTCATACAAGAACAAAAATGCACACTTGAAGGCTGTTTACAATTTATAAATCACACCGTTCTTGAAAATGTGCAATGGTGGAAAAAAAACAAAAAAAACGATTTCCCTCCCCAAAATCTCCATGTATGACCAATGTAAATGAGCTTGTAGATCTGAAAATACAGGGTCTCCCTTTCATTAGTGAGTGACCGAGTAGGGAAGGCGGATGAGTGAAAAACAAAAAAAGGACAAATCTGCAGCATAAACAGAACCGGAGACGAAAGCCTCATACATCGCACTGTAATGACTCCCATGGTGGTTGTACCCCAACACAAAAGAAAAGTTCAGCATGAATTGGAGAAAAGGTTGGATGTGGAGTGATAGAAACATTCCACAGTTTGCAGATTTCCTCAAAATGACTATTATCTAAATTTAATATAGTCCAACACAGCTGGCTTTTTATCAACCCTGGATTTGACCAAGTGCTATTGGCAGAAATCCTTGATGCCAGAGCATAAGGTCATGTGGTAGTAGTCCTTGTGGCATTCCACTGATTTCTCTCTCCCATTACTTTAAAAACTGATATATCGGCAAAGGGTTGGGTGTTTTTGCACAGGTAGTAGAGGACAAGTTGTACCTGGTGATGATGATGCACGTGTCTAAAACATGCTGTGCCTGTTCTGCTTTCTGACGTGTTACTCTACTGTCAGGTGCAACTCTGCTGGCTTCTCAACTTCCTACAACCATGTGTCCTAACTATCTCTAAGGGAATGCTTACAAGTTGTGTAGAGCACCACAGCTGCTTAAAGTTGTTGGGTTCTTGTGAGAGGTTTGTATTTCCATCTTCTTCATTACATGTTATTGTCATATCATATATTATTATTATCTCCCATTACGCTGTCCAAATGACATTCCAGAGTCATACATGTATGGCTCAGCCTGTAGCTGAAGTGTCTCTCTTCACTGGCAAGACCATTGTTTGAGTATCCCCTCAACAGCCAACTTGTGAAATAAATGGAACAGGTACACAGAAAGGCCAAAAGCATGCCTCTAAGGCCTGCACACCATTGGCCTGTGCTCACACTGCGCTTAAACATTCTGGGTCCGAGCAAGCTTGTCTCATCACAATGCGAGTTTTTGTGACTTCATGGTTGTACCTTGGATCTCATGGAATTCGGTTCTCAATGCATTTTGACCAGAAAAATATGGTCTTGGTTCTTTTTTTTTTGCACGGTACTCTTTGCACTTGCTTAAACTTTTATGAGTCAAGCCACTTGACTTGTTTCTGCCAAAACGAAATTCATGATTCATAATTCCGGATTCAGCATTCAGTACACAGTGATTCAGTCGTTCAGATTCACAATAGATCAGTAATCTCTGGTATTTTCGTCATCTTTCTCTTTAGTTTTACATCTACAGTAGTGAATTCTTAGTGCAAATAAACCTCCATGTGTCTTAAAAAGGGTTGTTTTGACTGCCAACCAAAAGGGAAACAGGAACTTAATGCTCCAGTACACAGGCTGCAGTTAGCATTAGCAACTATGCCAGCCCCCCGAGTTCACCAATAGAATAAGTGTTTTAAGTAAGCTTTTACTTTTCACATTCAATCCTTTACTCACTAAATTACATGAGATTTTTCAACACTTTATTATAAATAAGCTTTCTGTTAATGATTTTGGCCAATTGTATGTTAATGTAAGTGTTTTAAAAATTAAAGAACTTATAATTACATACAGGCTCCGCTATTATATAGTATAGCCCACTCTACTAAACACTCGTTAATCTCCTCAGTTCATGATGCATTTAACTTACGATGGATTTGTCAGAATGTATCCTCTTCATAAATCAGGGAGCACCTGTACAATACAACTCCATTAATGTATATCATGTCTTATACAATGTGGATTTTCTGGGGGTCTGGAAGGGAGTCATTCAATTTACATTATTCCTTATGGGAAAAATTTGTTTGGTACTCATCGTTTTCGACAAGCCTTCTGGAACGAATTAAAGACAAGAACCGAGGTACTACAGTTCTTACATTGTGCCTTTTTTTGGACATATTTTGGGTGTGCTGACACACAGCCCTCTCTATGCCTTATAGATTTCTTGATAATGCATGCTGCATGTATAAGAGTATTTTTTCAGAGGCAGCTGATGTTGTGCTACGTGATGTTGAGTCCACCTCTTGAAGTGGGCCTGAGCACGGTTCAGCACACGGTTCAAACAAAACTCTTGGGGGATTGCCTATTGTAAATACTCCCTAAATCTGACAACTAAAAATAAATGAGGAAGTAATCCCACCCGTGGGAAATGTCTAATACGATCTACCAGCTCAAACAGGGTGGAATTTCACAGCACTCTTATGTCATGCACACCACCAGCCCACGACGCATTAATATTAGTAAACTTGACAAACAACCATTTAATTCAGTATTTTGCAATCCTTGTATTTGCAGTATGAATAGCACTCCACCCCAGAACACGGGTGACGCATTAGTAAGGGACAGAGGTACATTATATAACTCGTTAGTAATCTAGACTGTTAATGCCTAATAAGTCCATATAATTAAAAATATTACAAATCAAAGCAACTGGATACCAGTGCATTTTTGTTATATTAGTAGGAAAGTGTTACCAACAACTTACACAGACAAGTGATTCACAGCATCTTGTATTATTATGAAATAACTCTCTTTGTCTTGCTAGCACTCCTTTGCAGGGTTGCAGGGAGGGAGAAGTAGGTATACGTGATCTATTAATTGTTCTGGTGCACCAGTTGACACTTCATATGTCAGCAAACCCTTCATGATCTCCAGTAGTTGTTGCATCATAGGCTTTGCAATATGAATAAAGCCCTGCACACCTACTAGGTAGAGTGGTATGCAGGATTTGGCTTTTTGCGTTACATACAGGTACATGAACGGACATGTTTGGACAAGGATTACATAATAAATGTTGCTCCCCTTGACCCTCTAGTGGATGGAATATAAGAAGTCACTAAATCTACAGAAGTAATTAGCTGAGACGTACTTAAATGCATGAAAAGTCAGGCACACAAAATGTACCACCGTGTACCTGAGATACACTGGAACCTCGAAGTTCGAACGCTTCTTTATTCAAACTATTCAGACATCAAAGGGTCCGTTCAAAATGTTTTTGCCACCAAAATTCAAACAAAAATTCTTAGAACATCGGTAAATTCTTAGAATCATCGGTAGGCATATGGCCCAGCCTAGAGTGTGTCTGAAATGAATTGGGTTCTGACTTTGAACAGCCTTCCATGACATGGCTTAACTGTTTTAACCCCACTTATCCTGGTAGGGGAGCAAGGGAAGCCAGAGTCTATCCGTCACTGATGGCCTGGACGGGGTACTAGTCAATCTCAGGACCTGACAGCGTTTGCTGTTGCAACACAGGAAGATGACTCCCCATTTGGCCTCCCTTTTGGACCTGCCCAATCATGCCTGTGTGACACCTGACCAAGCATGAAAGTACTACTGTTGTACTCAAAAACAGGTCTCCAAGGTGGTGGGCTAGGGAATTGCCGCTGTGCCAACCGAGTGCCGTGTATATGATATCGAAATTGGAAATGTCTCCTGCAATTCCTGTTGCCAGACATGCTAGCCAAGCAAATTCCTT